>OY730198.1:98803349-98973349 GCA_963422505.1 Pseudognaphalium luteoalbum
AGATTATTTCGTGGAGGTTCAAGGTCAGGCAAGACCTATTGCGGTTGATTATTCTTATGTAGATCTCACATATCTGCAAAATCTGATGAATGATAACAACTCGCGGCCTGAGGAAGAGGTGATGGATGATCCTGTACAAGAGGATTATCTCTTTGAAGAAAATGATGAATTTGAAGTTGAGGGGGAGCAGTTGCACAGCGATGAATGTTATGATGATGCTCCCATAATAGAATCGGATTCGTCTGAAGATGAATCAGAAAAAGAGACGAACGAGACATCAACTTCTACAACTAAACCGGATATAGTGCTCAAACCGATTATCGAGGTACCGGTTACGTGTAAAACCTACAAAGTTAGATCTGATTACACGGGATTGATTAAGAGTTGGAAGTTTGATGAGAATCACTCTGTTTTCATGATAAAGAGAAGCGACGGCATTCAGTACTTTAATATGAAGTTTTATAAAATAAGTACTTTGCCGAAGTGTGAGCTTCAAAGATTAGCGCAGATACCCTTGATAAACCGATCACGAGATTCACGAGCAGATTTCTTCCAGGTGATCATACGTCGAGAAATGAATAGTAAAAAGTATAATCTGATAAAGCCGACGTTGGGTATGCGATACAAGTTTAAAAAGAAATTAGATCCGATCACTCGTCAACCTATTGTGAAGATGATCTATCCACCAGCAAAGTGTCTACAGAAGATACCTTTGGAGATCATTCCGATAGATTTTTTGAATAGGTTGGAGTACTGGGAATATGATGATATTACTGGTGAAGCTGTAATAGTATTTATTCCAAAATCGGAACCAGATACGGATTCGGAGATTATGAATGTAGAATCGGAGGTTGAAGTGAAAACAGCATGGGATGTTGTTCAACCTAAGAAAAGGTCTACATGGGGTCTTAAAAGAAAGATATTTTGTGTATTCGATCCGTTGAGTTTGATTAATCTCTCTGAACACGATATGAAAAGATTACATCAGAATAGAATTCAGTTTAAAGAAAGAGACAGAGCTGAAGCAATTAAATTTCAAAAGATTATTGATATTTGTGTAGCCAATGGAGTACACGCTGGTGGTGTATTTCCTGCTGGTTGGAAATGAAGATTCAAAAGAATTTGAAGATTTTGAAGACCAAGCTGAAGACACGGGGGAGTTTGTTGATGCATCTTTGAGTGTCTGTCAGTTGGTCTATCGAGTTGTAATTAGTGTCATTTGTTAATTAATAGAAATATAGTTTTTGTTAATGCGACACTCGTGTTTTGGTTTAGGCGACACTTGTCTGAGTGACGCATAGCGACACTTGATTAAGTGACGCATAGCGACACTTAGGTAAGTGACGCATTAAGGCGGCCACATGCGACACTTACCCAAGTGACGCATGTCGGCTGTGTTTTTAGTATAAATAGAAACCTACGGGTTTTAGGCTAGGGTTGACGAAACCCTAGCACCATTTGTCGAAATAGCATCTCTGTAATCGTTCCCAAATCAATATACAAGCCGATTTCTTTGTTTACTTAGTGAATAACTTTTGTTTCGGTTTGTGTTTAGTGTTGATATATGCAATTGATTGATTCCGCCTTTCAATTGTAAGTCAATTGTCATCTAGATCCTAGCAATACGCACTTTCAAGCCTATCAAGCAGGTGTTGCACAAACCAGATAAATCAGGAAGACTAGCTAAATGGGCAATTGAGCTGGGAGAGCATGAGATAGAATTTTGCCCAAGGAGTGCAGTAAAAGGACAAATACTGGCAGACTTTTTGGCAGAGATACCAGCAAGCTTAGAAGGCAAGAGCTCGCTGACATCTGACACTCCTCCCTGTCGGGCCTGGGAGTTGTACACAGATGGTGCAGCTAGCTCTGGGGGGTCAGGAGCAGGACTGATCCTCACTAGCCCGGAAGGAAAGGAGTACACATATGCCCTGAGGTTCAATTTCCCAGCAACCAACAATGAGACAGAATATGAAGCACTAATAGCAGGATTGAAAATAGCTGAAGGAATGGGAATCAAATCAATTCAGGCTTATGTTGACTCCCAGTTAGTGGCAAACCAAGTCAATGGAAGCTTTGAAGCTAAGGAGCAGGCAATGAAAAAATACTTGGAAGTGGTCCAGGGAATAATCAAGAGGTTCACACAGTTCAGGATTGATCAAGTACCCAGAAGCCAAAACAAGAGAGCGGATGTGCTCAGTAAGTTAGCCTCCCTGACATTTGCCCATCTGGCCAAGGAAGTCCTGGTTGAGACCTTGGACCATAAGTCAATTGACAATGAGCATGAGGTCAGCCCAGTGGAAGAAGATGAAGACAACTGGATGACACCCATCAGGAAATATCTTCTGCATGGCACTCTTCCTGCTGACAGGGCGCAGGCGAGAAAGATAAGAGTAAAATCGCCAATGTACTTGATTGAGAACGGAGAACTGCTCAGGAAATCTTTCCTAGGCCCCAACCTCCGCTGCGCAGGGCCCAAGCAAGCAGAAAACCTTATCAGGGAAGTTCATGAGGGTTCCTGTGGCATGCACTCAGGGCCCCGGGCAGTAACAGGAAAGTTGATGCGCCAGGGATACTTCTGGCCATCCATGCACAGGGACGCTATGGAAATCATTCGAAAATGTCAATCCTGCCAGATCCACGCTCCCATCTCCAGAACCCCTAAACACGACTTAATACCAGTCACTTCCCCCTGGCCTTTCTATAAATGGGGGATAGACGTTGTGGGACCATTTCCTCCTGCTGTGGGAGGCCTCAAATTCATTGTGGTGGCAATTGACTACTTTACCAAGTGGGTGGAAGCCAAACCCTTGAAGCAAATCTCTGGGAGGAGTATGGTTAACTTCGCCTGGGATAACATCGCCTGCTGATTCGGCATCCCGCATGAGATTGTCACCGACAATGGAACTCAATTCGCTAATGAACCCTTCAAGTCCTGGTGTGAAGGCCTCAACATCAAGCAAAAGTTCACCTCTGTTGCCCATCCCCAGGCTAATGGGCAAGTGGAAGTTACTAACAGGGACATTGTTGCAGGCATCAAAGCAAGATTAGGAGCCTCCAAAGCTGGCTGGGTGGATGAGCTGCCAAGTGTCCTCTGGGCACATCGAACCATGCCAAAGAATGATAGCACCTGGGTCACTCCCTTTAGCCTTGTATATGGAACAGAGGCGGTAATCCCGGCTGAAATTAGTGTGCCCTCACAGCGCGTCCTGCAATTTGACGAAGATGCTAATGTGGAGCCTTACCAGGAGAACCTCAACCTTACTGTAGAAGGGAGGCAAATAGCGGCCATTCAGGAAGCAAGAAACAAGTACAAGATGGCCCGCTACTACAATAGGAAAGTTCAACCCAAGTCCTACAAGCTAGGGGACTTGGTGTGGCGCAAGAATGAAGCATCCAGGGCATAAGATATAGGGAAGCTGGGACAGAACTGGGAAGGTCCCTACCAGGTGACAGGCATATATGGCAATGGGGCATACTCATTGGCCAACATAGATGGTTCCCCAGTACCCCGCACCTGGCATGTAACCAATTTGAAAAAAAATGCTTTGTTTAAGTGTTTTCTCTTTGTTTTTTATTCCAAGACAACTACATGTAAGCCCAGGGAGACTTGATCACTCTCCCTGACTGGCCTTTATCAGCATCAAGTTCTTAATAAAATAAGTTGTCTCCCTACCAACTACTGCTTACAATTTATTTCAATTATTTCTTATATGTGTTAACAAGCTAGTTGTGGCCATGTTTATGGCTGGGGCACAACAAGTAGCCCCGCATTACCCCAACTCCATGCAAACCAGCAAATATCATTGCTTGGAATATTACAAACAGGAGTGGCGGCCCTGCCACAGTGGAAGGTGTTTTCTAGCCCTATCCCTGGCAGAGACTTGCCTCAACCAATAGGTTGGCTAGTGACAGGTCAGACCAAGGCAGGGAAAGTACATGCGCAGCCAATAGGCTCGCAGGCTACTATTCCACCTGCACAAGAGCATTCTAGAAAATGCGAAGTCATGACTAAAAGCAATAAAAGATAAGCATAAACAATGAGTACTCATTAAAATAAAAACAGGCAAATGACTTGTCTAAATAAGAAAATAATTAACAAGAATATAAACAAGACATCAATATATTACAAAACAGAAATTGTTTACAGGAAAGCCCTCAGAAGGGACAAATTGTTTACAGGCACATGCCTTGTACAATACAAATAAAACAAAAGAATCACATTTTTTCTGGCTTCAGTTTTAGGAGATCATCGACAGGCATGTCCAAGTCCTCCTTTAACTTTTCCAGGAAGGGAGAAGTCTTCAAGCTTTGCAGAGCCTCGGCTGCGGCTTTAGCCTTACTGCCTGCTTCAAGGTCAAGCTTTGCGGCGATCTCGGCAGGGAGGGGGTCCAGGTGCTTGGCTGACAGGCGAGCCACTTCAGTCTGCCCCTGCTTACGGGCACACTGCACCATGGTCCCAACAGGCACTGAGACGCCTGGGCATGTGAAAGCAGTAATCACAATCTCAGGAAGGGCACTTTGCAATTTTTTCTTTTCAGCCCTAGCCTCATTTCTCTCAACTATCGCCTGATCCCTCTCAGCGGTAGCCTGGTCTCTAGCAGCGGCTATCTCATCCTTTTCAGCCAGAGCAGCGTTTAAGTCTCGACCACTCTGCTGGAGAGAGGATTCCATGTCGGCACACTTGCCCTCCTGCTCTGCCAATTTGGACTTCAGAGATTCAATCTCTGCCGCCATTTCCCCGACACGAGCAATATCAGCCTCGTGCTCCTGCTTGAACTTCTCTAGGCTCTCACGCTCCTGCCTGATAAGATCTGCATTCTTGGCAGCCTAAGCTCTGGTTTCCTTGAGAGAAGTCCCTAGCTGCCTATTCAATCTATCCGCCTGGTCCGCCACATGCATAGCGTTGATACTGAACATCAAATTATCAAAAGTTGACTTTGCAAAGCGTCGGAGGCTTTGAGCAGGGGACAGAGTGGCCATCTTCTTCCCAATACCAGCAGGCATGGCGTGCCTGATGAAATCCGAAATGGAATGGATATCCATCCCAGGGTTGTTTTCTTGAAAGTCCCAGCCAGGAACAAAAACAGGAGATTTCTCAGTATTGGCCCACGGCCCAGCTGGGAGATGGCCCTGGCACTACCCAAAAAATGAACTTCGTCATCCTCCTCGTCCATGTCTGGGAAAGAAAGGCTAGAGCTGCTCTCCACGACATTCAGGCGACTTTTCTTTGCCGCCCTAGGAGAAGACATATCACCGGAGGAGGTGGTAACCTTCTTTTTCTTCTTTTTCAGCTCCAGGTGAGCTCCATCCCCCGCATCCTCCTCTGGAATAGCAAGCAAATATCAGTTAACAAGATAAAAGTTTTTCAAAGTCTTTCTCCTGATATAAAAAGAAACTTACCAGTATCCGAGTCGTGCAGGCTCATGATATGTGTTTCCTGTTGAATGCCGTCACCGGCACCATCCTCTCCCTGCGTACTGGTCTCCTGATTAGACAGGGACGCCTCAGGGTTATCCTCAGGGGAAGACTCCCTTTGTCTCTTCTTTTGGGCCCCGCCCTTACGGCCACCGGCAGCCTTCTTTTTGGAGATCGTCACTGGCAGCGTGTCGATCGCAGTGAAATCAGAAGGGATGGGGGCCCCAGGAGGAAGGGTAAAGGCGGCTGAGCCATCAGCATTTCGGGGTAAACTCTCCAGGGACACATGCCCTATCTGGAAGTTTGAGGCGTCCTCCTCGGCAAGAGCAAAATTGACATTCATGACTGTAACAAAAGAAAACATGGTTAAGGCATGGGATAACAGGAAAAAATAGAGAACAAAATAATATAAATCCTAATATCCTCAGGAATCATCATCCCCCTGAATACCTTTATCCCCAAGCTTGCACACCAACACTCTATCAGTCCTGTTCCAGTTCCGGCTCATGTTCGCCATTGCCAAGAAAGATTCAGGATAGGGCCTCATGGTGACCTCTGCCTATTGAAGCAGGCGAAGAAATTTGGCGTCCAAGCCCGCTTGAGAATAGTTGATTTCAGGGGCTTTATTCTTCAGGCGCTTATGTTGCAGCATCCACATTCTGGGATCAGCCCAGAGCATAAGCCCTTCCCTGCCTTCCGGCAAAACTCTGTCATCTACGTAGAAGAACTGATCTTTCCAATTCCGAAGCCCATCCTGGTGATCCCCACAAAAATTTGCCCTATTCCCTGTTCTCTTGGATACAGTAAACCAGCTCTCTGGAGAACCGGTCACCGTAAATTGCGATCTAAAAAAGAGCAGGGAAGACTCTTTCTGATGAAGCAGGCAATACACTTCAAACATTATAATCTTCTGCAGCCCCAAGGGATGCAGCTGGGAAAAGGCCATCCCATAATATTCCAGAACAGAGATCAAAAAGGGAGTAGGAGGTAACCTAAAATTTCTAACCTCAAACCAATGTTTATATACGGTGATTTTCCTGGGGGGGGGGGGGGGGGAGTGTGTGCACGTTGTGTGGATGTGGGGAGTGAGGCATCAAATTGATGCAGGCAAGGATACTGCTCACATAACTGCTCTAGGTCGCTGGCAGTCACACAGAGGCTATATCTTCAACCCTACCGCCGGAAAACTGGGTGTTAACCACCATACTTGGTGGCGCATCCCCAGTTACGGCGGTGTAAGTGACAATTGGTGCGGAAGATGATGATTCCATGACTAATTTTTTGATAAAAAAACTACAAAATAGTAAAGAAACAAGTACGGGTTACAAGTAAACAAACCTAGAGGATGATCGGAAGATTCGCCGGAAAGGAACGACGGTGATTGATGATGATCGAAGCAAACACAAGAAAAGTCGAGAGAAAAGTGAGAATGATGAAGGCGTAAAACTGTAACAAATGAAGGGAACCCCTATTTATAGGGAATCAAGTAACCGTTTGGTTACCCCAGGCCCATGGGCCTTCATCCACGCCCTACACGTGTAGGCACCAGATGCGCACCAGGAGCGAGTGGACAACAGCTGGCACACGCACAACCCACGCGCTCCCGCCAAAAATTTAAACGCCGCCCTTGAGAAACCCAAAGGGTAGGCACATTAAATGCAGTTGCAAAAAGCAACTGCTCATCTGACAAACGATGGGACACCATCAGTCAAACAGGCGACCAATTAACAAATGACACGTCTCTCCTGTCAGACAAATCTCCTGAATTGTGAATCACTCCTCTACAATGGGAAAAATATTTTCCCTGCCAATGACCTTGCCTGAGCCGGACATGTGCAGCCTAAAAATTGATAACAGATGTCCCTGTACCGGGGATACGATCATGTCTGCCTGAGTTTAGTCTCCTGTCTCTGGGAACTAGTAAACTAAACTGGGGGGACTTAATCGTGTACAGTATATACAACCTATTAATGGGCCCAAAACAACTACAAACGGGCTTGTGAGCCCAACTTCAGGAAACGGCCCGTCAGGCAAAGCCCAGCAGGCAAGCCCACGAACATGTGGTGTCCCCTCGAGGGGGACACAAACAGTACGGAAGATCACCACTGGTAGTGGTGGTCTCCTTGATCCTGACAAGGTGATTGTTCTTTTGCCTGCCATTGGTCCACGTCATTCCAGGGGGCCCACAGGCAGGGACCATTCACCTTAGCCGTTGATTAGGATTTCTAGATCGCGTCCATGAGCGCCACGTGTCAAGCTTACTTGCTCCCAAAGGTCACAATCTGAGCCATTGATTTATAATTTCAGATTGCGTCCCTGAATGACACGTGGCACTAGGTCATGAACAGTGCACACTATAAATACAAGAGTATAGGCACTGTTCATCCTCTAAGCACCTCATAATCTTCAACAAATTCACACACAAAACCCTAATCCTCTCAAGGAGAAATAACAAACTTTATTTCTTCCAAGCCGATTTCGCCACCCTTGCTTCGATCACCTCGATTCTAAGGGTTATCCACGTTACGTACAGAGAGCCTCGAAATCGAACTATCTATCTTCGCACTCAAGTATTTTTTATGCTTGAACAAAAATGAAAATGGTTATGTATTACATCACCCTCGAGTTAATAATGATTTAATTCTTAAAGTTCTATATATATTTTTTTAATTTTTTTTAACTCTTTAGGTTTTTTTTTTTCCTTTCTTGTAATTTAATCTTTCAATTTAAAATTTTCTGATGGTTTAAGTAACATTTAAGTTCACATATGTTCTTTAAACTCCAAAATTTGATAGTTTAATCCATGTAATTGAATAAAAATAAAAAGTTGAAACAAATAAACCATAATTAACTCTATATCATGAATTTTATTTTTATGTATCAATCAATTATAGGTATAATAACCGATATACAAAACAAAAGAAGTGGATACAAAAATAGAATATTTGGTGTTGATGACTTGAATTTCGGGTTTATCACTACCCGCTGTATTGAAAGGCAGAGTTGAAGAAAAAGTGTTAGGGCGTTGTTGTGTTACAAAATGAGAAATACTTTGTTCACAAAAGTTTTACAAAAAAACTTTCACAAATTGAGTTGTCACAATATTAGAAAGAGAGAGAAAGATGAGAGAGATTAAATGGATGAATGTGATTGGATGATTTCTTATGCCACCTCATTTTGTAACAATTTGTTTGTAAAAAACTTTTGAGTGTAGAATCATAAAGAATTATAGTTGTGAAATATGCAAAGTGATTTGTTCATCATAATTCTTTTTTATATACTTCTCGAATCATAAAGAACTTTTTGTTTTTAATAATGTAAAAGCTAAAACGGAGTTAATGAAGTTGCATCATGGCAATATATTTAAAGAGTATACATATTATTATTAGAATAATTGAGTTAACTAATTCGTTGGCTTAATCATGATTTTTAGGTAGAACTTTTACTCTAATTAAGATATTAATGGTACCTTCAAAATTTAGTAATCAAAACAATACTCTATAATTCGTAGCAGGCTGTTTGCGAGATTTTAGTGACAGGTGTACACTTAAAAACTCAATGATTTTGTGCAACTATTGTCTTGTAGCTTAAGCATGCATAATTTTATATCCTCCAAACATAAGTTTAGGTGTATAATAAATGTTTGTTAGATTTATATATGTATGTTGGTACACTCATAGGCATATATTGATTGATAACAAGCGTCGAGTTTAAAGCCTTAATCGATACTAAGACACATGGCTATGATCGATCATTAGTAGATGGGGAACATCTTTAATGGAAAATATTATCTGTAAGTAAATGATTAAGAGGTTTACACTAAACGCAACAATGATTACGAAAATGAAGTGACTATATATAGTTGTTAGACAAATAGGTTGATAATGCTAGTGACAAGTCCCTTATGAGAAATACGGAGTATAAAATACAAAATCATCATACTAAATGTAGTACATATTTGATTAAGTTTTCTTAAGCCACCATATCAGTTTAACGGTTTTAATCAATTCCAATAATGATATTTAGTCTTACATTTATTCGTCATGCTATCGAACTCAACTAAGTTCTTTTATTCATGTTCTAGTTGTAATTTACATTGTTTTTTTCTTTTAGAATGGTAAATTTACACCTATTTTACATAATATATGTAGATGATCACACACATAATATATACTGTCTTCTATGAGTTTTGAATTCACAACCTATAAATTGAAAGATTTTTCAAATGTTAAACATTGTTACATCAAATGTTATTTAATGAAAACTTGCACCTTTTTGTAACTCTCTTTATTTGACCAAAAAGAAATGCATTTCACACCAATAACAAACAAACAAATTGTCTATTAATCAAAGATCTTAAATTAGTGATTATATTCCGATTTTGTATGATTTATTTAATATATAATATATTGCCCAGATATATCATTTTTACCTTTTTTAATAGTAATTAATGTTTAAACAATATGTATTTTATTTCTAATGTGGGCTACGTGGGTGTCCACAATTACAATTTATAATTCCTATACGAATCAACCATGTAGAAAATGATTTGGAGGTATCAAACACCAATTAAAAAATCAACGCCATTTCTTTTGTAGTTTATGTATTTTATTGGTGCATGTCACTGTATTAGTCACTAGAAACATACAAGTGGGGTTATGGTTTGTTACGTGCATTATCCACTTGTACATTGCTTGATTTCTGTAGTACATTTCTACACCAATTATAGCCAGACACTTGAGAACAGGACGTGTTCATTGAGTCAACCAAACAAGCAAACTGAAACCTCATTTTCTTACACCACCCACTATGGTGAACACCAACTGACGCATCAGTTGGTGCCACCTCAACGCCACATCAGCTTTTTCCAAAACTGACACAAACTGACACTCCACTACCTATGGTGAACATCAGTTTCCATCACTTCTCTTATTTTGGGACCCACACACTACTTTCTTTATTTATTTAAAACACAAACATAAATAAAAACATATTCATTAAAATTAAAAACATTACATTAAATTAAAATAAAACATTACATTAAATAAAAATAAAACATTACATTAACGCGATCGGAAATTTGGTGGGAGAGTCGAAATGTGCGCGATTAGAGCCTCACGGAGTCGATGATGCACGGCGCGGTCGCGTAATTCCTTATCCATACGTAAGTGCGTTGCAACCCTTTCTTCCCACGAACGTTGAGGCATATTATCCGGGTTTGCCATGTAGTCTTCCTCAAGTGGACACATATTTCGTCCATTGTCTTCAGTTATCATGTTGTGTAAAATTACACAACAATACATGATTCGACGAATTTTGTTGACGCTGTATGGTCTAGCAGGGTTTTTGATGATTTGCCAACGACCTTGAAGAACTCCGAATGCCCGTTCCACATCTTTCCTTGCAGATTCTTGGTACCTCTTGAACCTCAACTCGGCTTCTGATATCGGACGCTTAAATGACTTCACAATCGTCGCCCATTCTGGATATATTCCATCGCCGAGATAATACCCTTTGTTGAATTGTTGACCGGCAATATTGAACACTACTTCAGGAGCTCTATCTTGTAGTAAGTCTTGAAATAAATCAGATTCATTAAGAACGTTGAGGTCGTTGCTCGATCCCGCAGGCCCAAAGAAAGCGTGCCAAATCCATAAATCATAAGAGGCAACAGCTTCGAGCATGATTGTTGGATATCCGTGATCACCTCGAGTGTATTGACCTTGCCATGCTATTGGGCAATTTTGCCAAGCCCAGTGCATGCAATCGATACTTCCGAGCATACCCGGAAAACCATGTAACTCCGCATGTCGTTGATGTAAACGTTCCACATCATGGAGTGTTGGCCTTCTTAAATACTCATTTGAATATAGATGGAAAATACATTTACAAAAGTTGTCCAAACAATCATACGCTGTTTGTTGACCCATATGTAAATATTCATCAAATGCGTCGGCAGCACAACCATATGCCAATTGGCGTAAGGAAGACGTGACTTTTTGATAAACATTAAAACCAAGTTTTCCGGTCGCGTCTCGACCTTGATGAAAAAACGCAAAGTAAGAGGGTAACGGAGTGTGAGAGTATGATAATATACCTTGACATATACGGATAAACAATGGGCGACTCATCCGAAACCGACGCCGAAAATAATCTAGAGGGAATGTCGGGCTCTCGGCAAAGTAGTCTTGATATAAACGTTGGCTGGCACCCACCCGATCTCTACTTAAATAACGTCTCGTTTGTGGAATACGAAATGTAAATTCGGTATCCTCGTCCGAATCCGAGTCCGAATCTTGTACGTTGAGATGATTTAGCCTAGCGATCGGATCGCGGACGGCCATGACAGCACTCAAATCTTCTTTATCGGAATCGGAAGACGACATTTTAATTTTCTAGTGTATTTGGATGAAAATGGGTATGTAGATATGTATATATTGTATATATTGTGGATGGAAAATGGATGAAAAAGAATTTATAGAGATGTATATATTTTGAAGTGAAAATGGGTTAAATATTGTGTTGAAAGAGGTGTATTTATATTGTTTATATTGTGAAGTGGAATGGTTTAAAAAATGTGTTAATATGGTATGTATATATAGTGTAAAAAATTGTTGGTGAAGTGCCCAAAAATTAAAACGGATCTTTTTTTTTTTAAGCCCGTTACACACAAAAAAGCACCGACGCTTCCCCCCTTTCTCTTCGGTTTGCCGAAGATTTCAACCGACGTGGACGAACCGACGCCTCGTGCCTATGGCGTCGGTTTCGTCGCTTCATCCGAACACCACAACCGACGGACCATAGTGAGGGGTCTTATGTATTTTGCATATGTGAAGCTGAGTTTAAATTATAACAATAATCAATTCAATGGAAAACAGGAACACTATTCCTCAAAAGGTTGTTTTAACGGCCACATTTAACTCAGAACACTTTGAATCCCATGCGACTTTTTTTCAAGGGAGTCAACAAACAAATTACTCCTAGTTCATACACTAAACTGTACAATTCTTAAAACTCATAGTACAAACAGTATAAAGCACAAGTTGGTGTATGAATACAATATTTTGTTGTATTTATTACTCTCCTTTTTCGAAAATCACACCTTAAGCAATGTTTGACTGTTTATTGTAAAATCACAAGGCATGCGATTGAAAGCATAACCTATTTTTCAAAAGCCCTTACCTTCACGAGGATATTTATGCTCAAAGAAATGTACCATTAGTTAAATCAGTAATGGTCAGGGGCGGAGCCATGTACAAGGTAGGGGTAGCTGTTGCTACGGCAATACACAGTGTAATTTATATTAAAAAAACATCATTTTTACCCGCATTTCTTGTTTATGCTACGGGTTTAGAAAAAATAAGATATCATTGCTACGGGTAATCTAAAATCCTAGATCCGCCCCCGGTAATGGTAAAGAAGAAGCAATATTTATTAATCTCTTATCACTTATCAAAGTGGATATATGGCTATTTTAGATGAAAAAAAGGCAAGAACGTGTTTTTTTTTTATAAATCATCAGTTTGTGTTTATACTCCCTCCGTCCCAAATTGTTTGTCCACCTTTCTATTTTTGTTTGTCCCAAAATGATTGCCCATTTTCAAAATTAACCAATCAATATGCTTGAAAATGGAAAAGGTGAAATATTATTGGTAGTCAACAGTAATAAATGCACTTTTCTTAAACTGTGTGTTTTTTGTCTGGTGACAAACATTTTGGGACGGAGGGAGTACCAAACTAGTAAATAACTTTTCGTATAGCAATTCTTGTACATATGCTGGTTGTAGTTAAATTCTACTAGTAACATTACAGAATTGAGTTCCTCGTGTTCTATATGTCCATAAGATAAGACCCATGCTCGGAAAGGGAAAAATGGAAAATCGAACCCAAACTGTCCAAAAAACCAGAAAATACGCACACCGAACTGCTGATTAACCAAACACAAGTATATGTATGCTGGTTGAGAAACCAAAACCGAACTGAACTAAACCGAACCAAATCAAACAATTCGATTGATATGTAGTAAAACTTGCATCTTACTTAAACAAAAACTTTTTTGTACATAGGAGAGTACTCCACGTCTATCAAACAAAGTTAAACTAACTTAATTGTTATCTTCTCCATGCCACTTCCAAACAATATCTTGTAGGGCAGGTCGAACATCATCTTCACAAAACTTTTTGTATTCTAACGTATCACCTGCTGACTTCGAAAACTCGACAACTGCCACCTCGGGTGCAACCTCATACACCTCAACCGTAACCGCCAACTTCCCTTTTCGGCCCTCGGAAATCCCCTGCATCCTCACTTTATATTCACTTTGCTTCGAGCTCGAGATCTTGAAGTTTAACTTCTTTGCGACTAATTCAAGTTTACCAACAATTGATGAAGCTGAGCATTTGGAAGTAAACAATGACCCTGACTTTCGCTTACTTTCAAACATACCCGATAAATCAAAAACCGATGACATCGCGGAAATAAACTCGAACGCGTTGTAAAACGGAGGCAACGACTTGAAGATTTTCTTCGATATCACTACAAAAATCTTCGATATCACCCTTCGTGCATCCGATGAAATCCAAGGTGGATACTCGTATTCCGCTTTGAAGATTTTCTTATACATATGCATCAAATTCTCATCTTGAAACGGTAAAAAACCCGCTAACAAAACATACAAAATCACCCCACATGACCAAATATCCGCTTTCGCACCATCATACCCTTTTCGCCTTAAAACTTCGGGTGCAACATACGCCGGTGTTCCACACTGGGTATGTAACAACCCGTCGTTTCTTAATTGTTCAGGTATCGAAGATAACCCAAAATCCGAAACTTTCAGGTCACCATTTTCGTCTAATAACAAATTCTCCGGCTTTAAGTCGCGGTGAGAGACACCGCGACTATGATAATAATCGACCGCGCTGATTAATTGTTGGAAATACTTTTTTGCTAGAGAAAAGCTATAATCACAAAAAATTTACAAACAATTCTGTACAAAATGACGTGGCCGTATGAGGTGGCTCTACACTCAATAATTTCTTTTTTTAATATTTGTTTCTCTCACATAATCACATGTGAACAAGCATGTGAACAAGCATTAAATCTAGTAGTTCTCAACCTTTATGTGGTTCTCATATGAACCTCCACATATATATATATATATATATATATATATATATATATTACACATTTAACTTTTACAATTATACATAATTACTTTCAATATTAATACTAACAACACATATGTAACTGTGCAGTTTAATGCACGCCGCACGGTATATTTTTTCTTAATTTAAATTAAAGTATAACACGGATAATGTCTTAAAAATATTATTTGCACTTTCTTTCTATTTTAATATATCTCCCAAGTCCCAACTATTTTTCATAGTATATTTATGACGTCTTACATGAAAATCCATATATGTCGATGGGCAAAATAATGCATATACATTGCATCTGATGCAATTTAATATTGGAACTAAATCTTTGAGGTGCCATAATGGCATATAAGGGATCATCTGTTACGATCAGGGAAGGTAACCTTTGTCAACTGTCATTGGATCTATACAAATTTACCTCTTTTCTAAAGGAGAAATGATTGAGTCACTAAATTTTTACAAAATATTATTTACAAAATGAGGTATATCAATAAGAATATAAGAGAGAAGCATGAGAGAGAAAAATTGAATTAATTTGATTGGTGCAAATGACTTGTCATGTCATTTTGTACAAATTTGTTTGTAAATTTTTAGTGATTGTAGCATTGCTCTTTTTAAAGATGATCATCACATCACATGTTTGCATTCATACAAAACTAAATTTGTTTTAGCTTGTTATACACCGTAACAGCCTTAAACACATATAGTTTTGTACGGAGAAAAATTGATGATGCACGAAGAAAAGTTGATGTATATCTATACTATTGAAAATTGTTTAACTAACCATTCCACATTTCTACCCCTAATTATTACTGTTAATAATTTTTTTTTTTTTTAAAATATCAAGTCAACAAATTGTTTTGGTAGATGGTAGACCATATAAATGGGACCGATTAGTCTATGTTAATTTAAAGACAACTTTGTAAATATCTATCGAATAACTATGTCGACAAAAAAATTGGTTTTAATACTGTTCTCCAAGAGTTTTTAAAAGGTTGATTAAGTTGGCATAAAGATTAATGATTTTCTTTTTAACAATACCATCAAATCCCACAGAGATGCAAAGTCAAAACAAAACATAACCCACAAAGATATAAAGATTAAAGATGTTGACTGCTCAATGTGTTCACACAACTCAAAAGATATAACGACTATGTTTGTTCCAAGTTTGTAATCCACTTTCTTAGATATTTTTTTATAACTTTTATATCTTTTGTTGATTTGTTTAGTTATTAGAATCATAATTTATATAACTACATATTAAAATTTCAAACGTACAAGTATACAACAGTAGGTTTAAGCACATCAATTAACTTTAATAGATGTAAATACATGTATTTATTGGGCTTGTTAAATACCGAAATGGGGGACCAATTCAGGGCTGACTTGTAATCTCACAACGATGCATTTAGGAATGGCAATGGGGCGGATTCGGTGCGGAGGTGTCATCCCCAACCCCATCCCCATTATTTTCAGCAATCCCCATCCCCACCCCAAACCCCAGCGGGGTCTTATCGGCGCAGACCATCGGGGAAATGGCTTACCCCAAATCATAATGGGGTCTTATCGGGGTACCTCGTTGAGAACGTAGGCTTTTCAAATCCTAACCTTGTACTCGTTCTCTATTAACAATAGCCAAAATTCGGATGACTTGTTGATTTTTCTTAAAGCATTATCTAGACATACAATAATTGGCATCCTCGTTTCAAAAACAAATAATAACATGATCACGACAACATATAGTATTGGTCTCATTGATGACACAATCATACTAAAAACATTAGAAGGATTACACATTTACATTACAACTAAACAATAACAAAACCGTTGTTGTGAATGAGTCAAAATTCTCAATTTTAACATACCATAGTCTTATAGATAAATAATAAAGTTGTCAATTATTGTAATTTAAAAAGCTATAAATAAATATAATTATTAATGATATTAGTTACTTATAGATATAATTAATAATTATATATATATATTGTAATTATACACATACATACAAAACGCGCGCACGCGCGCGCGCGCGCGCACACACACACACACATATATATATATATATATATATATATATATATCGGGGTGGAACGGAGCGGGGATGACAATACCCAACCCCACCCCAAACCCAATATAAATCCCCATTTATTCCGCCATATCTCACCCCATCCCCATTAATCCATCCCCAACACGATCCACATATTGCGGGGTTCAGGGATCCTCATCGGGTTTGGATCTTTTTGCCATCCCTAGATGCATTGAGGTGGGGTCCACTTCTGAAATGCAGTATTTTTATTTTTTAGTGAACCTCTCTTTAGAACTAGTTGCCAAATTTACAGGGTAAAGTACAAGAAATACATTTAAATTTATTATTTTTAAAATAATATATATCACTTAAAATTTTATTGTACTAGTTCATAACCCGCACATTTGCGGGAATTATTTAATTGAATATTTTGTAATAGATTTTCTCAAAAGAACGCTACGTTTGTTACGAAGGTTTGAAAAAGTTAGCAATTGAAGTAATTATACCACTATGGATTTTAGTTTGACGACAAAACACAAAAAAATGTATGAAGTAATCTTAAAAGAATCTACTCTTGCTGAGCTAATGAGAATTACTTATTAACCACAGAATCCACACATGCGAACCAAATAACATTACCCAAAAGTAAATAAATCCGTTAAGTAATTTGTAAAGAAAACATAATATCCAGTTATTAAAAAAATGGCAAAAATGTTTCAAGGTTGTGTCGATGTAGTTGGTTGGCCCCCGCGTGGCCTTGCGACCCAGAAAGTACTTACAGCAGTCAGATGAGCATAGTAGTCTGATAATGCCAACCACGTTGTTGCGGATTGTCTTGTTTTTAGTAATTCATGTAGTTTGAATAAAGTTGTTTCTCGAAGTGACTCAGCCTGGAAAGGGGAATGAAAATATACATTTAGTTACTAAACATGTTTGGATATTTGTATTATTTAATTCTAGTCTAATTGCTTGAAATACTAATTTTGGTTCTTGCTTAAAATACGGGCAATTGCATAGTACACATTGCGTATAGTACAAAAAAATATTTTGGAGCAGTCAAAGTTGTATCTATATTCATGTCAAGTAAACATGTATTCAAGTAACTATGCCAACCACGGTTATGTGATAGATTCAATTTAAAGTTCTAAGGGTTCATTCGTTTGACTGCTAACTTTATATTGCAAGGTAATATAACTCGTGAACAGTTTATTATATATAGGATCGGTTAAATATGATACTATTAAGGAGACTAATGAATAGGATACCTGTTCAAGATAATCTTTCACCGTGCCTAAAGTGTCATCCCCTTTGACATCTGAGACATGTATGTAAGCATTTCTGATGAAGCTGATGAAGATTTCGCAGCATCCAACATCATTGTATTTGAAACCGATTCTTGCAATCTAGTCATTCCGTTGGCCAACAATTTTTCTTGACCGAAGGTTTTTTTTAGCAGGGACCGTGTTTTCTTTTTTTGTTCATTTGAAAGTTCCACTTGTTGTAGGATTAACTAACATAAATCCAGATGGTACAAAACATAAAGATGATGAATACGTTAAAATTAAGGTTTCATATAAATTAGAAAATATGTCTAGACTGGTTATAAATATATGTAATCAATCTTCTAAAATCATGAGCTGTCAAAACGTTAGTTCATTGAGAATCACTTTACATAATACTATGAATGATTATGAATGATATTCAAATACTATGTGTTCCTTAATAATGTCTGATGGCTTGAATCTACCAATCCACATAATGCACCGTTCAGCCACAGGAGTCCAGATGTCGTACACAATGTGAAACACATCAGGTTTGGACGCCTCCTTTTTCATTGAAAAAATCTCACTAAATTTGGAAGCTGTTTGACGGACCATGGGTTGAATTTCGGTGTCCGTTTGGCCCGAGTAAATAGCCTTTTTAAGAACACTTGTCAATTGGAGATATTGAGTCAACCAATCTTTGTAACTTCTGTTAAAATTGTGCGATACTGCATACATTTCAATGACCGAGTCAACTTTGGAAAAAATAGTACCATTAAGATTCAAATAAAATTTGTAATATGCTCCAAGTTAGTAAGCGTTAATAAGAAGATAAGTCGAGCATCTACTACCAAGCTTGGTAATCATTTACAAAGCCATCTTAGTAAGAGGCATTTTATTACCATTGTATGCATGAAAAGGTGGTGCATCTGCAGTCACATTGAGTAGGTTACCCTGAAATGGTTTGCATCATTAGAAAAATATATCGCAAACAATAAATATGACAGGCAAATTACTGACATTCATGCTGGAATTTTAAAAACATACCTTCATTTGTTCTTGATTTACCTGTTTCTTTAGGTCCTCATATTTTTGTTTATATTGTTCCAAATCCTTGTAGTACTCCTAATAACAGTTGACATAATCAAACAGTTTGTACAATACGTTTTGGACTTCGAAGAAAGTATCTATCTACTTGCAATGACTTAAAAAGTTGGACAAGGTCTATCACTTAAATAAAAAAATAATGACATGCTAGATCATAACCCGCAAAATTTGCGTGCTATGCCGTATTATAATACAAACGTTTTATTATTATTTGAATTTTTCGATAATGCTAACATATTTTACCTTTATGACGTGGAATACATTTTTAGAATTTAAGGGTACATAATTATGTATCATGCATTATAATTGACACAATGACTATATTTGTTGGGTTATCATTACCCTTTACCCAAATAGTGATTACTACAAATTAATGATACATCTTTATTTAAATAATTAATTCTATGATATACTATTTGATATGAGATACCAATTTGAACATTACAACTTGATAGTAACACTTTCAATTACTATTACGAAACGTCCAAAGGTGAATCATAAAACAAACTTGTTTCCATTTTGAAATCATGACAAAGTCTATTGTGTATCTAAATATACATATATCATAGATGCAAATCTCAATCTAATAAAGATAAAAAAAGACGAAGATGATAATAGAAATAAATATTAAATTGTCAAAGAGCTATCCTTTATGATTGTTAATGCTAGGCTCTATTGTCCCTTCCGGATATCAAAACAAATACTACCACTACCGTTAATGTTTGGGTGCATGGAAGACCTTAGTCCTAAATGAAACCACAATGATATATTCACATATATGATCAGTTACAAAAACTGTTATGCAGTATCAATAGAAAGAAAAGTAGCCTAATGAATCCAAAAGTTACTCTTTCAGTCAACTGAATGCTCTCAATCTCCACTACACAGATTGACGGACATGAATCCAAAAATGTTGGATAGCAGAACTGAAACATTGTTAAAGTTTCAGTTATTAGTTAATCAAACTAAGCAAATTGTATACACAATATTGAAAAGTCTATATTTTGTCTTATCAATTAATCATATCATAGCCTCACATGAACCTCTACACCATAAGCTCTTTAAATGCAAACATGAGAACCTAAAGCTCGTACAGTTTTCCAATAGGCACTCCAAATACAGTAGCAAGCCTATTACAAAACAAAAAATATCATTATAAAAAGCAGCAAGGGCAGTTCGTAATGTTAATTTTGGAATTGGAATACACATTATAATATACATGGAACTCAATGGTGATATTCCCGTCACACGAATGTCCGGCAAATTAACATAGTCAAATTGACATATTTAATCAAAGTGAAACAATCATAAAGGGAAAAAAAAAAATGGTAAATAGACATGTATACATGAATCACCATATACCAAAATAACTACTTTATACGATAGTTGATTGCAAACATTTGAAATATTGCATGGTTTGATCGTGTAATAGACAATTTATTTCTAAGAAAGAAAAGCAAGTAATTTCGAGTATTCATTTTATAGGCACATATACATCAAATCATCACATACCAACGTACAAACATTATACAGTACTTGAAGCAAAGGATATGTTGTAATTCTCTAATAAACCCCAACATTATTATATTAATATCAGTATTTAACTGCATGGTTATCCAGATGTATAAATTAGAAAGGTTCAATACTATGCCATTATTGTCAAGTATCATAGCAAGCTTATTTAAGGATTAGTTGAAATGCAAACAATAAAATGAGGGGCACTTACATTAATTCAAAAGCCATGGCTGGAGGAAACCATTCATTCATTTTTTTTTTCACACTGAGATACATTTAAACCTCTTCTTTAATGTAGCCAAGACATCGTTGAAATTTCTCTTGCTTTGACAAGCGAACCTTTTCTAACATACATCCATTTTTATTTTTTATTATAATTTTCTTAACATACATTATTATCTATACCAAGTAGCTTCATTAGTTCTTCAAGGTATCTGTAAGGAGATCCAAAAAGCGGGTAGCAGTTTCGACCCATTTACATATGAATGGGTCGATCGATAGAATGATAAAAAGGGTAAACGTGTGAGGTCAAAGGTCGCTGAAAGTGTACGTTTTTCATAAAGCCTAGCAATGATTTACGTTTGATAATAACTTATTATAAGAAATAATCTTCTGGTCTAGAGTTTATAAGATTAAATTGATCAAACATGTTTGGAGTTTGACTTGTTACCTAACCATCTCCCCCACCAATTTTGCCACCTCATCTTTGGGAGCACTGATTTCTGGAAAATTTCTTGAGTTGTTCCATATCTAGAATGTGTAGGAGCAGGAAAGCTAGAATGAGTACTCTTGAGAGTTTTTCTTTTGTTGCTCCAAATATAGCTCAAAGTTTAACCAATGAAAGTCACCTGTAAATAACTCGATACAAAAATCCAAGAAACGACAACAATTACCATGACCAGTTGAGCATTCCAAGAAGCACTTCATAGGTTTTTTGAGAAGCTCTGCTTGTACCATATTAGCTATCTTTGTAGCCATGCTTAGCTACAAATTAATTCCTAATAAGAAAATAAACAAATAAAAGGCTAATTTACATACAAAGTGAAATAACAACAAAGAAAAACTTACACCTATGCATAGTTATTATAGGCAAGAAGTTTATGCTTTGACAACTTTAGCTTTAAAATTTAGTCCATCATACGATTATGTACCTGAGAAAACTACAGATACGCTCTGATAGCCAAAAACTTATGATAAATCAGCTGCAAGAGGTTTGTGGTGCTTCTAGTGACACATAAATCTTTAACATTCAGTAGGTTTGAGATAATAAACATCTACAATAAATAAGCCAAAAGTATAACTCGTTCAACATAATAAACCACAAGTATATTATCTTCTAAAACTTTTGACTATATATCGAAACTATTAACTTAATAGCTATCTGTATTTCCTCAAGTGCAAGGCTTGCAAGAGAGAGAACGAAATTTGCATGATCTATTGAAGACTGGGCGTATCATCAGAGAAAGAAATGTAAGTGTCATATTCACCTTTTTCACAGAAAAATCTATTATGTGCGGATGTGTATTATAATCACCAGCATCACATCAGAATAAACCTGCCAGAGGAAGACCATAAGCATAAACAGCTAATACTATTAGCAGGTCGTAACTATTTAAAGTACCCAAGTACCTCGGCGCCACTTCTTCCTTTTAGTACACATTCTTTATCAATACCCCAAGATAGGCATTCGATATTTGTCCCTTCATGGCCTGTAAAGAAAAGATCCTTATTTTCTTTCCCAATATCAAGAACCGCCACTGAGTGAGTGGTATGGGTATCCCGTATCCCCCCAAAGTCATTTCTTCCAAACTCGTGAAATGTCATACGGTACCTTCAAAATCAAAGAATACATCTAAACCTCTATATCAATAATCAAATCAAATAATGTGTTTAAAATCTTGATACCTGTAATATAAGCTCAAATTCATTTTTCCAACAATAATTCTATGGACCCTGGGATTCAAGGATATCCACTAACAATCTACAAATACACCATCTACATGCAATGTTTTCATATAACTTAGTTCTTTCTAACAGCATCCGGGTAAAGCTAGCAACCGACAATATTCGTTGATCAAGCCAATCTGCACAGACAAATTACGCATATTAAATAAATTACAACAGATGCATAGGACAGCAAGTTATATAAACAAACAATCAGAGTAAATATAAGCAACCACTTATTCCAAGCATCACATAAACAGGGACATACACAGTCCATATAAAGTTAATTCCATGCTCAATTCTAAATTTACAGAGTCTATTGATGTGTTTATTTATAATTACAATAACAGTATTACTACAATAATAATAATCTAAATTACCAAAAAAGAATAGATCTAGGAGGTTGTATACATCATAATAAACTTTGAGCACCTTACAACACATATGACCCATTTCCCATCAGCTTAACTTTTTGATTTAACCTAATCGCCTGTTTGAGATAATACGCAACCATATAGGCCCATTTATAGTAAATGGGTCTAGATTTCCACCTCTAATTGAGATTCAGGTGGTTTAGTTTTTACACACTTGTTCAAGTTCTTCATATGCAATCAAGAGAAGATACTACCGC
Organism: Pseudognaphalium luteoalbum; assembly: GCA_963422505.1. Classification (NCBI taxonomy): domain Eukaryota; kingdom Viridiplantae; phylum Streptophyta; class Magnoliopsida; order Asterales; family Asteraceae; genus Pseudognaphalium; species Pseudognaphalium luteoalbum. The sequence goes on from OY730198.1 coordinate 98,826,408, forward strand.
ATTTTGAGGTAGCAAAAATGTTAAACCCATAATCGAAATAAGAACCATTACCAGGTTCCTTTCTTTCTGATCAATCTGCTGCAAATTGTCATCAGAAATTTCAAGCTCCAATTCATCACGATCGTTCTCTTTTTCTTTCATTCGTGTCATTTTGCCACACGGCATGAAGTTACAACTTAGTGTAGTCCCATATTAGTGATAATATTAACATCACTTGAAAAAAACCATTTACAGACACAAACCTTCTATTTCTGACTTATGAAAAAATAATGAATTTATAATGCTACTATGACGAAGCACAAAATGAAGCCAATAAATTTATAATGCTGACTCACGTATTCTTAACAAATGATGTGAAATCTGTAAGTTTGTCACAGTTAAATCATGATTCAAACTTACGTAGCAACCAAAACAAAAAATTACTCATTAACCAAACAAACGATATGCTACTAAATCGGAGTGTAGGAACAGAGGGCTGAAACGCAGAATATGAGAGGGGTGGATGATGTGAGTTTGTGCAGAGGCTCCAATTAGGATAAGGGGTTACCGAATTATTAGGACAAAAAGAATGTGAGGGGATCATTTAATAAAAATGATGATACATGTTAGAGTATTCATTCATAAGGATTTTCAATAAGCTTTAAAACGTTACATGTTAAGGCCGAAAATTTCAGTCTACAGCTTCTATTTTAACCTTTATTCCGGTTTTAAATGATAAAAGAAAAAGTGTAAGTTTAACAACTAACAAACATTAGTATCTAGAGATATTTAGTTACTATCATTAGTATTATATAAACATTAATAAGACACAAAGACTTTAGTTATGTTATATCTGCTTGGGGTCAAATAAGTTGAAAACACTATCTCTATGCAAGAAGCTGAATAAATAGGGTCAATGGGTCTAGTGGTGGCATTTTCAACCCATTTACTTATGAATGGGTCAATTTGGGTTGGTTTTTGTATCTAGCACGCAAATTAGAAAACGATAACTTAGAAAGAAATGGGTCAAATGGGTCAAAATTGACCCAAGTGTAATATGAATACACAAAACCTTGTGAATCATTTATTTTGTCAAAAATTGAGACTGATTTTGAAATGGACTACAAAACTGAACTAAGACTCGAAGAACACTTGTTGGAATCCTCTAATCCTAAGGCATGTTACATCCTGTATGTCACATTTTTGTCCGTAACCATAAATACAACGTATAATTACCAAACTATCTATTAACTTCAGTCAAAATTGTGATTAACAGAGTTTACTTGTTTAACCTGCACTGATCACTTGCAATAAGAAGAGCGACACACCCAAACACCCACTACAATTGGTCATCTATTCTGATTTTTCAAGTCACGATAAAAGGGATAGAAAATTTGGATTTTAGCTTACCTGTCTTCAAGAACGATCTATTAACGGAGACTGAAATACAAACCAGCATTACACATTTGATATGTAGAGTTCTAAACGAAGTAGCAATAGGACTTACTTTAAGGGAGTGCTAAGTTCAGCAACTAAAATCTTGGACGAGATCTCACTCTTTAGTTCTCTGCCATCACAAAGTTGTCCAAAATAGCATCTCGACACTAATAGCATGTGGTTTTCTTTGCTTATAATGGCACATGAGAGCACCTCAAGAATGTTGGTTGACCCACCTGACTTGACCATGAAAGAAGATTTGTAAACAAATCGTATGAGTGAACTTCGTTAGCCATTTCACCTCATCAATTAATGAGTTCATATAGCATTATATCTTAATATTATTATTTCATGTAAATACTTTAGCATATTCATTGTTGCTGAAAATTATTGTTCTTATAAATTCATAATCCGAATGGATGAACATTGGATGCATGGTATTCTTAATTGCGACTTTCTACGCTATACAAAATTGTACATTTCCTTAACAAATGTATTATTCAATAGTGTTATGGGTTCAAAAGAAAAGGGATACCAGTGTTACATGTCATAAAAATCGTAGATCTTTGACTATTCAGAATGTTATTGAACTAAAAAAATATGATACACTTCTGATTTCACCTTCCAAACGGAGTGTGTAGCAACGTCAGCTTCTTCTATTCGATAATATAATAAATATATTAACAGTAATATGAAGAAGTACATACTGGAAATTCAATACATTAATCGGAATCTATTTCTGTTTGTGCGTTTTGGAAGTTCTAATTAGTGTATATTAATCACCATCCCCTGTAAATATAATAACCATCTCCTATTAACCCAACCCGACGTAACCCATCTCCTTTTGATATGAACACAATTTTACATGATGTTACCTGGTCGATTTAACCCACCCATTTTGCCACCTACAGAAAGAAGGCGAATGTTTCCAAAATGGTGGTGATGTTGCAAAACCTTTTTACCTAAGAAAGTTCTTGATCATAGAATGAACACAATTTTATCTGTTACTGTTACTGTTACCCAATCGACTTGACCCACTCATTTGACCACCTACAAAAAATAGACTGAAGTTGCTAGAATGGTGGTGATGTTGCAAAACCTCTTTACCTAAGAAAGTTGTAGATCATAAAATCAATATTTTAGGAAATGTATTTCACCTGAGCTTCCAACTCCATACCAAATGAAGAAACATCAAGCTCCATCCTCTCAAGGAACACCTGTATCACGAATGTAGGTCACCATCATGCCAAAATTTGCAAATTAATATTCATAAGTCACTTTTCATGTTTCAAAGTAGAAACCGCAATAATGACTTTTTAGGTGACAAAATTACCTTAAAGTAACCACTACTCTGAATAGTGTTTGCAGCCATATGAATCTGATATTACATGGTATGTAATGAAAAATGATTATGTGCATTTTCAGGCGTTGCCTAATGCCCACTGTAGAGATGAAATAGACACCTAAAATTACACAAACAGATAACTCAATATAGCCTATATCACGATTCTCAGCTTGAAAATAATAAGATCTGGACTGTATCAGAGATTATATGGACGATCAAAAAAGATCTCACTCTTTAGTTCTCGGTCTGTGAAAGCGTCTAGTTTATTAATTTATAAAATGGAAATACCTTATATATACTTTCAGACTACCAGGCAAGAATACCCGATCGAATGTAAGTATAGACTTGGTAAGTCCGAGTCAAACGCAGGGAACAAGGTATTTATTTAAAAATAGAAAATAATAAATAATATAAACAGTAAATCAAGGGGGTTTCGCTTTAGTTCCGAATGAACATAGAACAATTACGAAATCAAATAATTAACTAATTAAATAAACAACTTAAAATAAATAATTAACTACTAATAGGAAGGAACAAGTAATCGTGTAATTAACATCGTTCAGATTCATGTCTCCTGATTCATTGCGTATCTATTATCTAATTGTGATTCTTTTATATCAAATTAACACCAATTTCTTCAATGATATTAAATTGAATGTAAATTAGCCGACTTAATAAAATCAACCAATTACTACAACTTAGGGTCCCAAAACACAAGGTGATCAATCTATTATGTTTCTTTCCCTAAATCATGCATTAAACATTCACAACGTTTATTAATTAATTCTAATAGCATAATTCAATAATACTCAATAGTTACTTATTGCTCATTCATTTTAAATTAGATAATTATTACATTCTCAACCAAACAAACTCAATATAATTCGCAATAGCTAAAACGTGACATTTCAACTATTAATAACTAGCAACGTTTAATAAAACTCAATGTTTACTAATCATTACAGGTTATGTTGAGAATAAATAATCACTAATTACCAACAAATAAGGTTCTACGAATAACAATAAACGTTTTCAATCAAATAACTCGTTCGATACGCAATTAAATCAATCAACAATCATTATCCAAACTAATTAGCTACACAATCACTTAATAAGTTCAACTCATCATCATTTCAGTCAAAAACAGGTCCAACAATATCAAATACATCAATGAAATAGAAGGAAACGAATTGTACCAAACGAAAAAGACGAATTACAAAGCCTTCGGACGAATTATCCTCGATCCTAGCGCTTCGTACCTCCAAATAACTCCTAAAATTCGTAAATAAACCCTAAATAACCTTTAAAAACGACTGGAATTGAAAACCCTAGCCGAACTCTCAAAATGAGGGTTTTAGTCGATTTTATAGTTTCTGCATTTTTAATCCATACGGCGTATGGATTTCCATACAGCGTATGGATACAAATGTCAGCCCAGTCCAGCCCGCGTAGCTGGAACTTCCACCGCCTCAATCCATACGGCGTATGGATTCCATACGGCGTATGGATTGAGTTTTTCAGCCGAATTATTGATTTTTCTTCTTTTCTTCTTCTTTACTTTTCTTTTCTTCTCGGCTTTACTTTATTCTTCGATTTTGCATCGTTTTTGACTTATTTCTCGATCATTTTCCATCTTTTCTTCAAATCTCCATATTTCACTACAATTTGCAAATATGAACGAATTTAATATCTATTCTAAACAATTTATAACGAAAACACATAGAATTCGGGGTAAAATGCTATATAAAATCACTACATTTGTGCAGTCATCAAATATCCCCCACTTTGAATTCTACTTGTCCTCAAGTAGACTATCAATTCATTCACAAAGATTAACCATAAGCACTACTATAATTTTGAATCAAAACTTTCATTTTTAACAATCTAAACAAAACTAGAATCAATCATTAAGAAACTATGAGATATCAAAAATAATCTACACTTACTTCAACATTCTTGTACATCTGAACAATCTATATTTGAATAGTTGAGCTTAACTCATTATTGTTCATGTAGATATTCCCTCAAAACTCCCCCTAGTTATATACTTTCATACTCATAGCACATAAACATATCATATATCGGAGATATAATTTTGAATAATCATTTTTCAAGTCAAGACAGCGGTGATAGGTCTGTGCCTCAACACAACAAAGCGACATAACTTGACTTTGGTTTAGCAAAATAATTTTTAGTCAAACCATTGGTGGCAGGTCTGTACCTTAGTACAACAGAGCGACATAATTTGACTACTTTTTAAGAATTATGAGTTTATTTAAACTCTTTGTGCTCTTTTCATTAGATATACTGATGGAGACCAGGTCTGTACTTTCGTACAACAGAGGAAACAACACCCAGTATATCCCCAAATGATATCAATTAAATCTCCAAAATATAACATTTCACATACTACTAATATGAAAATTAAGACTTATGTCATACATAACTAAAGTTCATGTCAAAGTACATCTACTCCTCTTATTATTTCTTAAAAAGCTCAACAATTCTCTTTAAGATTGCCTATTAGTACAATATAACATTTATCCACAAATTAATCCTTTTCTTAGTGTAGAAAATTTTATTTTTAATCTACATTGTTACAAAATGAAATAATTCTAGACATTTAGATAATCAAAAATAAAAATTTTAGTCAAAATTTAGCAATCTAATAGTGAAAATACAAATCAAGGTTTTCTCTCCCATCCCCCACTTTAAATTGTACAATGTCCTCATTGTACTAACTCATTATTATTAAGGATGAGATAAAACCTAAGAGAAAGAAAAGAACAGAAAACTCCCCTGGAATAAAGTGCAGTTATATTGAGCAATTCTCTTGATAAGAAACACTCGTGATTCCATTAGTGAACTTTCGCTGAACTTACTGCCAGCATCTCACATGCACAAATAAACTTCTGAGGGGCAATCAATAAACACATCAAACGATACAAATATAAACATACTAATTAATATTAACTAAAAATCTAAAACTATTAATCCACACAAATAAAAATAAAAATAAATCCTACAAGTACAAATTAAAAATAAAAATAATAGTGTCTATGATGTCGCCCGGACGGTCGGTTCGGAGGGGGCTCCGGTCGTTGCGGACCTCCCGTCTAGGTGGCGATCAGTGAGTTTTAAATTTATAGAGAGCTGGGGACTCAATTTATAAGTACTACCTACCACACAGGGTGAGCAAGCAGTAAGTATAACTCGAGGTCGTTTTTAAATCGGAGCGAATTGAAACGAAGCGGTGCCGAAGATAAAGATTGGCTTTTAGGACAGGGTTTGTGCGAGTAGGTAGGTTTTAGTTTTGGTTTTTCTAATTAATTAACTAAATGCAGGAAAAGTAAATAAAGCTAGAGAAGATTCGGTAGCTAGGTAGACAGATAGAGAATTGCGGCAGTTGAAGTTTCGATAATTAGTTGCAGGGACGATGCTTATTATAAAGATAATTGGGGACATTTTTAGTTTATGACAGGTGCATTACGGGTGTAAACACTAGGACCCTACTCTCTCCGGTTATATACCAGAAGCAGCATGTCACGAGACCTAGGCTATCGTGATTCTGATCAGGACAGGCTGCTCAACCCCCCACACTGTGTTTTTGGACACGTGACCCTTATAGGGTGCAGGAATAAGGTAACAGACTGCCACGCAGGTAATCCTGACCGTTCTTAACACCTAAATGTACAAGTCATTTCCTAAATATGTTCAGATTATTATCTTGTTATTCTAAACTATCAGTTTTGTAGAGTCTAGGGGTTTTAAGAATCCTGAACCACTGCTGGGCATGACTTTCATCACTAGACTCATTCCTTACGTTTGATTAGTTCATTTACTTCTGTCATGATCTAGACTCTCCTTTGCAATCAGTCATTCAGCCCTAGGAACACCAGCGGGGTACAATGCATATTCTTCCATAGTGCACTACCTTAGGAACCGTTCACAATGTACAGCACTTCTAACAGTTCCACAGATTCGTGTAACTGGGGATGTACTTATGGCGTACTATAACATTTCCACCACTTTCCATACTCAGGTACATAGACGGTGTACAGTGTTTGAAGTGTTTCCAAAGCTTCAGTTACAGGGGTAGACAGACGGTGTACTGTGCACTTCCGCAGCTATATTGGTTCCTAGACCATATTCTAGGGTTTCTAGGTAATTCACAGTGTTGGCACAGACGGCTTTTTCCGGGGCTTCCACGTTTGTACTCCACCAGTGGTGTTTCCATCGCTATACCCAATACTTCAGCCGAATTACAGTGACAGACACGGCTTCATACTATAATACAGATAACTTCCTGCTGTACCTAGAGTTGATCAGGTTCTATGCCTAAAGTAGCAGTCACGCGAAGGACTGGAAAGTGTGATCCATAGCTAGGTCTAGATGCATGATAAGTTTAGACATAACAGAAATAACAATCCCCAATTATATAGTTTTAAAGATTAATTCAACATCATCCCTACGTTTAATTATCTACAGTTCAACAACCGCAACAGCACACTACTCAACAAGCATGGCAATAATGACATACATCATACAAACAGGCAGAATTAAACCGGACCTAGTATAAGTATGAAAAGATAGATATCACCAGATTAAATTGAGCAGAGTAACAGCTGAAAAGTAAAGCGAAGTCTTGCACCAAGAATGCTCCTATTACACCGTGATTACAATACCAGCTTCTGCTTCTCTCTCTACTTGCTAACCAACTAACTATCTATCTCTCTAGAGAGAGAAAGCTCTAGAGAGAGAAAACTATCTAACTAAAACTAATCTAAAGAAAAACGAAGAGAAATATTGAAAGTGTGTGTGTTGAATGTTGGAGGTGATGATCAGAAATGAGAAGTTTGAAGCAATATATATAGAACTCGCACAACCGTATCCGCGTACCGTATCGGGAACTCAAAATGCACAACCGTATCGCAAAGGCGAATAAAAATCAGATTTTTATCACCCAAACACACGATACGGTTGAGCTAGGGCAAATACGGCTGAACTGGAGCGAATACGGCTGAGCATAGGGTGAATACGGCTGAACTAGACCGTATACGACTGAGCACCAACCGTATACGGCCTACACAGACCGTATACGGTCTAGAACCAGCCGTATACGGCCTGGTCCAGCCGTATACGGCCTGGTTCAGCCGTATCCTGGCTTCTCGGTTCGTCATTTCTTCGTTCGGGCATATCTTCTTCGTCGTTTATCCGTTTTGATTGATCTTTATATCCACGCGTTCGTATTTTCCTAACGAAGAAAATGACATAAGTTAGAGGTCCTAATTCGAAGCGTAGCTCAAGATTCTGTTAATTGAATGAACGGAGGTGCAACGAAGCAGTTTTGCCCTGTTTCTCACGTTTTTCATGCCATTTTCAGTGATTTCTTAATCATCGAGTCCGTTTTGACTTAGTTAACAAAACTTTATGAATAATGCCCTTTTAAGTGCGTTTTTGTCAACTTTGTGTCTTAAATGTGGAAGATAACGTACGTAAAAACATGACTTTTTACGCGTTATCAAGTATCCCACACTTAGACTTTTGCTTGTCCTCAAGCAAAACTTTAAAATTCTCACTTACTATAAGGTTTTGGAAAATATGGTTTTTTGGAAATTCTGACAGTGAATAATCAGAGATCAAACAACTTATCGAAAATTGAATAAACCTTTCTAGAAAGTAAGCATCATTAAGATAACCTCCCCTTAATCCAGAAATGTTAACCTTGGCATACTTTCACAATTCTCGATGGATATTGTACATGACTAGGCGATCTCACAAAGGTGGTCACTCAATTCACTCAAAGTGTATCGGGTTTCCTATCATTCTACGCAAACGAAATCGCTCATAAAGCCAGTCATGCATTGCTTCTCATCATAGGCTTGATCAAGAATCGGATCTCTACCACTTCGATGAGGACGGTGCAAATCATCCCAAGACATTCGGAATGGGTTGTGCGGGTTCTAGGGGTAGGGGTAGATAGGGATTTTAGGGTTTGAAAACGGGGTTTTCTTATCTTAAAAACTTTAAACTTTTTGGGAAAACATCATTTTAAAATCCTTTTTTAATGAAAACGGAAACGGATAAATGGCAGGGGGAGAAGATAGCTATTATGACTTCTATCTTTCTTGAAAACACGCGAGGGAATTTATATCTTTATAAGAACAGGAAATTTTCGAGAGATTTGAAGCACTTAGCTTTATTCTATTTTCTTTTCTTTTTCTTTCTGTTGTTTCTATTTTTGGGCTTTTCTAGAGTATTTATTTTTCTTCTTTTTGCCCTTTTGATATCCTTTCTTCTTTTCACATTTTTCATTCTTTTTGATAACTTTGCATTTACTTGGTGCCAATTTTTCGCACCATAAACTTTTCTATTTTTGATTTTTATCAGGAAACGCACACGAAAAAGTTTTGAGTAAACACCAGTATTTATGATTTGGGGTGAAAGCAAAAAGGATATTTAAAACAACATTTTCCACAAGTTCAAAATTTAAGATAAGATTTTTGGTGGGTGTGGAATGAGTGGGTTAAAAGTTGGGTTTTGAAAGAAACGAAAAGGCTAAGGCTCAACAGGGTTTTCTAGGCGGATCATCAACACTAAAAGTGAGTGTTGGAAGGGTTTTGGGCTTGAAAAGATATGGTAAAAGGGGTTTAAATCCTAAGGAATGTCAAGGTCCTCTGATTGCACCTTCACCGCGTACGGTGCCCATTGGTGTGGTCTCGAAGCGTATACCAAGAGCAAGTTCTAACTTAAAGCACATGCATCGGCACACACATGAAATGAAAAAATGAAGCATTAAAGATGAATGCTTTTATAGGGATCAAATACCTCACTGCAACAGGGTTGTATGTACCTAGCCGTGTGATGCTCTTAAGTTAACATTCGAAATTAAGGTTTTTGTATCTTAACTTATCTTACTTTCCAAAGCAGTTTAGTAATTTTCGGAAAAATTTATTTTTCTCAAAATTATTTAGAGCCAAAAATTTAAAAAATTTTAGTAAAAGTGAGGTTTTTAAGAAAATGTTAAGCCAACTGAATGAGTGAAAACTTCACTGTCGAAGTTAAGCTTATTTTTAAGAAAGTTATACTTTGGACAAGCAAACAAAGTCAAAGAAAACGGTATAACATACCGTGTATCCCACACTTAGAGGAACATTGTCCCTAATGTTCTCAAACTAAGTTTAAAATTCTTAGGAGAGAATCCCACACTTAAGGTTTGAAAATATTTTTTTTGGAACCCTGTTTCTAAGTTTGTTTGATAAATGTGGGATTTAGAATCCCACACTTTAGAGTTTAAGTATGATGGAATAACGGACAGTTATGAACGATGGAAGGGAATCACTAAGGAATGGAACGAAAAACTCCCCTAGAAAAGACAGAGATGTGTGTTTGAAGATTCTGATTTGGTAGGGTAGTTCAATCCGCTCGGATCAGGATCTTTGCATGATTTGCGCGTCATCTCGGGTTCTTTTCGGGGAACTTTCATACTACTCTACTTTATTTGCAGCAATCTAAAAATTAACTAAACAAAAGCATAATATAAGTAAATAGTAGCTAAACGATACGATAGATAGGTGGGCCTAACCAGATCACAGGTTGAAGCCCTAATAAGTATGCAGCACAGTCAAATACAGTCATCCCAAATATCTAGAAATAGTAATAATATGTAATACTGTCATCCAACATAAATAATAATAATAAAAGTCTGATAAGATCAAGGATGAGAAGGATCCTGGTCTGATGGTGGTCGAGGAGCTGGAGATGGCATGGAGCTGTAAGGTCCGAGGCGGGATGCAGAATGATGTCCACTGGAAGCCCTGCGGGAGACTGATGCTGAAGATGAGCTGCGCTGCCTGCCGGATACTGGTGGCTAGATCGGGTACAAATGGAAGTTGGGATCAAGTCCCATCTCTGCAATCTCATACGATCCAAGAGAAGCACCATGTATCTGCTGCGGTGGAAGATCAGAGGAGTACACTGGGGTGCTCTGAAGCAATCCTGTGAGTCCTGAAAAAGTAGGCATAGCAGCAGCAGTGGTCATATCTGGCACATAATCAGTCTGAACCGGTACCTGGTTATCAACCTGCATGTCCTGTCTAAGGCCAGACTGAGGTGAGTATGTCTCTGAAGATGCTTCTGATGTGGCCGACTCAGCAGGTCTCGGACGGGTCATGGCTCGAGAAGATGGCTCTCCAATGTGTGAGGTATGCGGCTCATGTGGTTTAGCAGTGTGCACAGAGAAAACCGGCTCAGCCGCAGGAGAAGTCCTGGTACGGCGGGCTCGAGGAATCTCAACATGCACAGTGCGGGTGGATGAGGTGGGTGGTGCGGAGGTGTAGTGAGTAGTGGTGGTAGGTGGTATCATGGTGAATGGGTGTAGTGGCATGGTGTGGTAGTTGGGTGGTCGTGGGCCGCATACCCATGTGGAAGGCACAGGCTGGGGGAATCCAAACTCAGTAGCAAGGTATGAATCCTGGGTGCGATGTGAGTTAAGCAATCCCAGCATACCGTACATCAACTCGGATGTCACCTGATCTCCCCAGCCAAACTCTTGAGCAGGTGGCACCAATGGACTCTGTGCCTCAGCAGCATCTGTCTCTCCCTCCTCACACTCATGAGCAACAGAGGTCCCTAGGCTGTCTGTGGACCGTGCTATCATCGAACGCGAACCTAACACTCTTGCTCCTAGGGGGTCTCATCTGAACTCCTGGTATGACATCACCCTCTCTCCATCTAATCGTCCCATCCGCATCCTTTTCTAGCAACCAAACCTTAACCATGTAGTTGATATCATAAGGCTTCGATGTCCTGTTCGTCACTAGTGTCAAGTTGCCAATCACTTCCTCAGTCAATAGCCCCATCCTACTAACTAGCTTGGTAATCACCGATCCCATGTATGCAAACTCAGACTCGTCATACCCAGACTCTCTCAAGATTCTATCAGCAACCAGATATGCAACATTAACATGCTCCTGCTCTATGATGCTCTTGATAATCCTCAAATCCTTAACTCCTACAACCCCCTTTGTCTTTCTCTTCCCACGAATACTGCAGGCTAGGAGGTTGTAGAGGACCTGATGGTGCTTATCAGTGAAGCTCGTGGCCTTTACATTTGACTGAAACTGATCACCAGTCAACTCGTGCTAGATAGCAGTGTGGTCTCGCTATTTCACCTCGGTGTTTGCTTTCAGGAAGAACGGAGTGGTGACTTGATAATCAGTGTATAACCCAAGGTGTCGGGCAAAGGTAGCCAGTGACATGCGGTAGGGGTTTCCCATGAAGTTGAATCTAATTATCTTGTCATCATTTAGCTTATCGATCGTCTTGTCAAACTGAAAGGTTACCATGAACTCAGCAACTAACTCTCGATAAACATTCTCATTAATCTCAAATAGATTCCTCCAGGCACGCAGATTTCTCTTCCCAAACTTGAACATAATCAGCTTCTCAAACCCATCCTTTAGACCGATCTTCTCCAATTCTTCCCACACTAGATACCTATTTTCTCCTAACTGGTGAGTAAGCCATGACTGATATCTTTCCCGTCTCTCTGGTTCTCGGATAGATTTCCTGATGTATCGAGGAAGTTCAGCCATCTGTAATTTAAGAGAAAACAAGATCATAGTGAATTATCAAGAATAGTTATAAGTTCATAATTAGCATCACATTCCAGATTTTAAATAAAAATTCGAAATGTGGGCTTTAGAAAATGAGCAGTCCCAAAACCTGTAAATAACTCAATAATTTAACCAACCAAATTCCAATCTTTGCAAGAAACTTAGTGAAACGCCCCAAATTTTAAGATTTTTTTTTTTTTGGTTCCCACAGCATAGTCCCACATCTCGTATATTTGATACCATATTCCCATCTTTAATTTTGACCTAAAACAAAATAACTCGGTAAGCAATTTAACAGGTAGGTAAAACAACCTTGTTTTAGCTAGAACAAGCTTGTTTTAGGCTAGAACAAGCCTGTTCTAGTGGTAACACATACTCAAATTTTTGACCAGATTCAAACACGCATAACTTTTAACTCGTTAAGAGTTAGACCCTGAAATTTGGACACACTTCCACTATGACAAAATAAAACTTTCACTTTTTACACTTTTTCAAATTTCACAAAAACGACCATTTTGAACATGTCACTGATTTATAGTCATTTCGGCCACTCTCTGGCAGCAACCCATTTCACAAACCACACACATTTAGACTATAATATTTTGCACACTTATTTAACTCACCAAAACAAAATTGAAGCATATGACACACGACCCATAACGCTAACACATTCTTATTTGACCTTACTACCATTTAGACCCATTTTGACACCTTTTTGACCCGTTTGAGAAATCAACCACTTTTTCAACCAAACCACCAACCAATTCACACATGTTTGACTATTTCAACGTTATTGACTATTTGTCAACTCCAAATTTGACCAACCAATCACATTTGATTCTTTAATACATTTGACCACTTTTAACCGGAACAAGATCAATCATATAACTTTGTACTCTTGACAAACACATACACAAGACTCCATATCATTGTTTGACTTTCAAAGTCAAATTCAACATATTAGCCACATGTTTATTTCAAAACTCTATGTTTGGGCGAATTACACAAGCGATAATAAAAAAAAATGATTTAGAGGGATGGAGCATTATCTAACCATAAAGCTAGCTCTATATCCACGCTATTTTCATGAAATCACTAATCTTCCACCTAAAATCATGAAACAACAACGGGGTAAGCACATCGCTTAGTGAGTATATGGTAATTAAACGAATAATACACATAACACATAATACATATACATATACATATTAACCTTATATAATCTTACTCAACATCAATGTAACGCCACATAAGAAACAAGGCTTCATAGTATCAAATCACGTTGAAATGAATACCACGTTGAGAAACAAGACTTCGTAAGAAACAAGACTTCATGATTCCAAATCACATCGAAATGGATACCATGTTAAGAAACAAGACTTCATAAGAAACAAGACTTCATGATTCCAAATCACGTCGAAATGGATACCATTTAAAGAAACAAGACTTCGTAAGAAACAAGACTTCATGATTCCAAATCACGTCAAAATGGATATCATGTTCAGAAACAAGACTATGCTCGTACCATATCACGTCAATATGCATACCAAGCTTAAGAAACAAGGCTAGATACAAGTCATCTTCCACTTGATTGTATGATCCTCTTGCTCGGAAGCAATCCGAAAACACATACAATCATTCATATCCTTCATCATGTCATCATCATATTTTTCACATACAGAAACAAGTCAAAATACAATTATATGAAACAAGGCACAAGAAACAAGTATAAAGAAAACAAGTCATCTTTCACCCGGTTGTATGATCCTCTTGCTCGGAAGCAATCCGGAATCATATACAATCGATTCGTACATACGAAACAAGGATGATCAATGGAGAATGATTCTTGTTTCTCTAGCTTAAATTTGAAGATTTAAAACTAATTTTGGTTCCTAGTTTGATTCCTGCGATTCATTCTACTTTGTGGAATTGTTCTGGAATGTTAGAGAAAAGGAAATGAGATAAACATCAACCGTACGTACATATCTATCTATTTATGTATTTATTTTACCCTCTTTAAACTCTACAGTCTGGAACTGATAAAACCGTTTGCGTTTTCCTTTGTATCTTATTATCTAAATAATAATATTTTGTAATAAAAATATATCCGCGTACGATATTAATTTCCTGAAATTCGGGGTGTTACACTTAGGTACACAACAATAGGTCATTAAGAAAAGTCAAAGACTAGTTAACCATCATAAGCATGTATGATAAAGATATAGGTCTTAATCATGTAATTACCTTATCATGGCAAGCATAACCTATTATTGCATACAAATGCAAAACTCCAAGTATATAGCAATTTTGACCATATTATTCAAGTAATGCAACAAAGTTTCTTTAGTTGACAATTATGTTGTTTTGTCGAATCTTTCAAAGTGATTATGTTTAAATAGATACTATATAAAAGTAAGCATTTTAAGGAAATTGTAGTATCTATATAAGAATTGCCATAACACTTTTAGAGATTTAATTTTTGCAACATGAATCTTGAACTAGAATGGTCATTAGTATTACCAAAAATCAAGCATTTTGACTTTTAAAGTCAATATTTACCAAAGTAAGGCTTACTTTAGTCATTTGCTTAATCTAGAGCAATACTAACTTGTATTAACAAACCAAAGTAAGGCATTATCATCAACTTTAGTCAAGACATCATTTAACCAAGAGTTTCATCTCAAAATGGAGACGTTTCAACCAAAGTCAACGTTTCTAGCTTACTTTAATTTGCTAACTTGACCATACCATGCAATTAACCGCAAACGAAGCAAATGAATAAGCTATACTAATCATACTAAGCATGAATCAATCAACAAATAACTTATCATAAGCAATTTAATCATCAATTGGTCAAAATGGCTCAACTAGTCACAAAAGTCAAATAAAGTCAACTTTTCAAAGTCAAACATCAAATTACTTCAATCTTACAAGTAATGCTAGTTCCTACTACATCCTATAACATCACTAAGCAAGAATCAAGGCTCAATTTGGCATGTAAAGCACAAATCATCAAAAATAATTTTGAAACCCTAAGTTCATCAAGTAAGAGAATTTTGGTATCTAGAGCATGAATCTTACCTTGTTAGAGATGCAATGATGTTAGGAGACAAAAAAATGAACTAGAGATGAAGGTTTGAAGCTTGATTTGGGTAAAAATGGTGGAAAATGGAGGTTTGGTGGTGGGAATGGGAGGCCGGCGCAAGGAAGGAAGGAGGGAGGGAGAAAAAATTATTTTTGTGTGTTATTTGACTTGGTTTGACCACACTTGTCCCCTTTTAGCTAGCCTCCTCTTTCCATTTATGGTAAATGACGTTTTTAAGTGTAATTACTAGATAATTTGGGCAATTAAAAACCTTAGCAAAATAATTTTAGCAATAGTTCAAAAATCCTGTAGTTAGCTGTGTGCAACAAAAAGATTGATTTTTTTATTCAAAACGAAAGAAAAATGACTTAACTAAATGAAAGCAAACGATATTTTTGGTTTTAAAATCTTAATCCTTTAAAAACTAAACAATTTCCAAAACTTTATAAAAATATTTTAATTAAGATTTTCAAGTTTTTAGAAAATGCGTAGTTTCTGCGGAGACAAAGATTTTAAGAGTTTTTTGAATTTTTATTAAGAAAAAAAATAAACTAACTTATTTTTGTCCTAAGAAAATTATTTTTTAAAGACCTAATTAAAAATTTGGGTTGCCTCCCAAAAAGCGCTTGGTTTAAGTCTGTAGCTCGACTTTTGTTTCCAAATCTTTCAAAGAGAATTGCTCGAAAACAATTTTAAAGTATAGCGAGGAATAAAATCACAGTTAAGAATGTTAATGACATAATCAACTAGCTTGGCAGGGTGTGATGAAGTATTTTCGAATTCGCTAAGAATCCTATGTTCTTCCTTACCTAGTTCTAGCAGATTATTAACAAACTTATTAAATTCCTTTCTAACTTTCTTTTCATTTGAAATTCCTATTCGGATACTGCGGTCTATGTAGTTGAGATCGTGAAGAAGACTTCCTAAAATTCTCTGAAACCTAAGTTCCTCTCTTGAGTCGGGGTCACCATGAGTATTTTGCAACGCACGAATAACTCCTATAATTAAAGATCTTTGAGAAACGGTAAAAGGGAATTTGGACTGATCGAACAACGAAGCAAGTTTAATGTGGATATTTCTTCTTTCAGCAAAGAAAGCGGCTTCTATTTTGTCGTCGGCAGCTCCAGGAAATATTTCTTGCAACTTGGTGATTATGTAGGCGGCGGGATCTACGAAGAATGGAATTTTTCCAAAAATGACGAGAGTGATCGCAGGATCTTTAGAAGTTAATAGCTCAGGCTCTTTTATCATTGTTGCAACATAACGATTAATCATGGTTTGTGAAACCGGTTGATAATCGGTGCAAGCAAATAGATTCATGAGGCAATCTATTTCTGATAAAAGCTTTCGCTCTTGCTCTCGATATCGAGTGAAGAAACCATCTTCCTTTTGGTTCGGAAGACAGTGGAGAACACCTACGAGTATGTCAATCCTTAAGATGGCCTTCCTTTGCTCAACTGAATAAGGAAAATCAGACAAATTTAAGTGTATAGCAAATGCTTTACACACGCCTAATCTCTTATCAGGGTCAAACGAATAGCCAACGTATCGGACTTCATCACCATCTGAATCTTTCAGTGTCTCCTTATCAACAACTCGATAAATGGTGTACGAAGGTTCTGGTACGAGGTGGATAAAAATTGGTGATTTCGAAAGATGTCCTTTATAATCCTCATTCCTTATGGGGACTCGTTCTTCATTGGATGAAGAAGGAAAGGACTGAGAGTTTTTAGGAACAAAATCAACGAAATCAGGGAGTCTAGAGATATTTTCTAAGGAATATTTAATCTCAGGTACAGGCAAAACCTGATAGCTTGGAATGCTAGAAGCAGAAGTTGAGATCTTCTGTAGAGATTTATGATTTCCTAAGTCAAGATCTAAGAGTTTCCCTAAGATTCTAGAATCGTCGTCTGGTCCAGCGGAGGCTTCTTCCGTCAATGAGTGAAAGTCGGATTTCAAATCGTGTTCCAAGTGGTTGAAGAGCTCAGCATCGTCCGTAGTCATCATCTCTTCAATCGTCTTGCAGGAGGATGGAGAAATGGAACAGGAAGGCGGCAAATTGTCGAAAGATATTTTTGGTTTTTCCATTTTTTTATTATCTTATTTAAAACTAAGCTAATTTATTCTAAGAAAAGTAACTTTCTACTAGGTTGAGGGCAACCTATTCGAAAAGGATCTCCTAAAGGCTTATTCTATCAAAGGCGGCTTCAGAATCGTAACGCTCTACGATTCCCCGGCAGCGGCGCCAAAAGACTTGACGTCGCCCGGACGGTCGGTTCGGAAGGGGCTTCGGTCGTTGCGGACCTCCCGTCTAGGCGGCGATCAGTGAGTTTTAAATTTATAGAGAGCTGGGGACTCAATTTATAAGTACTACCTACCACACAGGGTGAGCAAGCAGTAAGTATAACTCGAGGTCATTCTTAAATCGGAGCGAATTAAAACGAAGCGGTGCCGAAGATAAAGATTGGCTTTTAGGATAGGGTTTGTGCGAGTAGGTAGGTTTTAGTTTTGGTTTTTCTAATTAATTAACTAAATGCAGGAAAAGTAAATAAAGCTAGAGAAGATTCGGTAGCTAGGTAGACAGATAGAGAATTGCGGCAGTTGAAGTTTCGATAATTAGTTGCAGGGACGATGCTTATTGATGCGTGTGAAAGCACCTCTAGTTTTATTATTTATAAGTACAGGATATACCAATCATTGCTATCACACAACCAGGCAAGAATACCCGATCGGAATAGTATAGCTATGGTAAGTCCAGGTCGAACACAAGGAACACAAGAACGAAGTTATTCAATTAAATTGGAATTATTAATAAAGCATGTAAAGATAGGGGGTACGTTTTAGTTCCGTACGAACGTTCAAGATGAACTAATTAACCAAACCAAACAACAGAAAACAAGATAAAGGAACAGATAAGCAATTGGAGATAGACATGTAATTGCATAGAGTCTTCACCTCAGATTCATATTATCCCGTTCATGTGTTTTGATTGTCTGATTGTGATTCTTTTATATCAATCTATACCAAATTCTTCAATGAATCTAGATTGAAAGTAAACTAGCCAACGGTCAGGTCCAACTAGTATCTATAACCTAGGGTTCTCCCTAGATCATGCATTAAGTACTCACGATCTGTTATAATTATCCTGGTGGTATGAATCAACAATACCTACTAATAATCACTTATTAGTCTTGCTCATTTTAGGTTTATTAATTACTAACTCTTAACCTATCCGACTCAACGTATTTAGCAATAACTATAAACCTAAATTCATAGTTATCAATGATTACTAATTCCAAAGGAACTCAATCTCATTGATCCTAGCAACCACGTTAAGTAAATAATTAACAAAGCACCAATAAGCAAGGATTCACGGATAACATAATAATCTTCAATCAAACAATTGATCCAAAACACAATTATAACCAGCACACAATCATAATCCGATGTTATTAAACTAAACAATTAACAATACATCTAATCCATGAATTAGTTATACAAAATCAGATTCGTGACTACAATCAAACACATAGACAATGTTCGAATTGAAATCGGAAAGAGAAATGCAAACCAAATCATAAACCGTGCGAAGCGGAATTGAGAGGAATCGATCCTAGCCTTTTACGCCTCCAAATCGCCATCAAAATGCCCGCAAAAGGGGAGAAAACCCCTTTCTGGTCGGCTGGTTTCGGTTTTGAGTGGTGGAAGTTAGGTTAAAAATGAGAAAATTGAGTTTTTATGATTTTTCTGCCGACAGGGTCCAACCGGCGGTTGAATAGTTCAACCGGCGGTTGGGTACATTTTCACCAAAAGTGGTCCAAACGAAAGTTGTAGCCCTTTCTTTTAGCTAAATTCTCCAATTTGAATCACCCCAATCGGAGTTCGTATGAAGAAGTTATGGCCAAAATACTAACAGGTAGTCGAAAACTCAGCTTTTGCTCTTTTCTCCCATTTTCAACTCATCCTTCATTCTTTTTCCGATTCAAGCTTCGCTTAATCTTCGATCCAATCATCTCTTGTCTATCTTTTCATTATTTTAGCATCTTTTCTTCATAAATAAGCTCGTTTTCTGTTCTTTTTCACTTCAAGCTCCGATTTGGCTCCTAAATGCAAATATGAACGAAATAAGTATCTTATTCATACAAAATGCATTAAAAACCTATCAAACAAGGGGTCAATTAGTACTATAAATAACGACATTTTGACGTTTATCAAATATCCCCACTTGAATTCTACTTGTCCTCAAGTAGACTATCGATTTAAAACTTATAAACGACAAAATTTAGTAGGCAGACAAGGGCGCATCGGGACTTACATACGAACTAGCATTTAGCTAACCCAAATTTTTATCTTAAAAATAATCCTACTTAAGAATTAGCAACCAAGAAATTCTACTAGGAAAACATTTGGCATCATCTAAACACTCTATATTTCGGCAATTAAGCTTGACTTATTATTCTTATAGTGAGTTCTATCCTTGAATCACCTAGCAAAATACTCTCATATGACCCCACATGCCATAAAATCGTATAATGGGTATATTTTTATATCAACATTTTTCAAGTCAAGACATTGGTGACAGGTCTGCCTCAACACAACAAAGCGACATAACTTGACTTTGATTTAGCATAATAACTTTAGTCAAACCATTGGTGGCAGGTCTGTACCTTAGTACAACAAAGCAACATATTTTGACTACCTTTTAAAATTATGAGTTCTTTTAAACTCTTTTGCTCTTTTTCATTAAATATACTGGCGGAGACCAGGTCTGTACTTTCGTACAACAGAGGAAACAACACCAAGTATATCCCCAAATGTTGATAATCAAAATCCCAAAATTACGAAATACGACACATTTATCATACAAGAATTAAGACTAAAGTCATACTTTGCTCGGGTTCTTCCTTAGATATCCCCCACTTAGTCTCTTAAATTACTTAACAGCTCAATAACCTACATATAGATTGCCTATTGATACATCATCAATTCCCTAGCTTCATTACAAGGTTAACCTTTTCTTAAAAGGATACAATTTTAAAAGAAAAATTTGGGTTGAAAAATCACTAATATAGAATGCCTTCAAGCTATTTTCCCTCAAAATGCCTTAAAAATAAAGTTTTAAGTCTACCAATATTTATCGCTTTATAACTCAGGACAATTACACTTCTTTTCCCCCATCCCCCACTTAAAATGAAGCAATGTCCTCATTGCAAAACAAGGAATTGTAAAAGAGGGAATAGAAAAGAAGTGAACATAAAACTCCCCCGATATTGAAGAAAAATGCTTTATTGATCTGATTCTGCAAGTATACAACAGCCACTTCCGTAGGCATCACGGTTGCATTTAGCGTACACAACAAGCCTTTAAACCCCTCGGTATCCCAAGTGGACGAGTTATAGTCTCGTGAGGGTTTCCAGGGAACACACCCACAAAGTTCTAAAACTGCAAAACTAAAACAAGAAAACAAAAAGTAGAACAAGAAAACAAAACATATAATAACTAAGAACTAAAAATAACAAATTAACAAATAATAACCAAATAAAATAAGGTACAAGAAATAAACAAAACAAATAGAGCAGATAACAGAATTTTGCCGCAAAAACAGCCTTTCCAACCGCCGACCGGTGCACACAACCAATGGTTGAAAGTCTATGCAAACCCAATTCAAAATCTTCGCTCTATTAAAACATATTTATCTTTTCATTTTTTTTTAAATTTTCCATTTTTTTCATTTTTTTTAATATAAACTTTTCAACTTAATCGAATAAGCACCCGTTCCCCGATAGAACAATAGTCCAATCGGTTAAGTGTTCCCCGGCAGCGGCGCCAAAAACTTGATGCCGCCTGTGACAGCGTCTAAGTTTTATTATTTATAAATGCAGAATATACCAATCACTACTATCACGCAACCAGGCAAGAATACCCGATCAGAATAGTATAGCTATGGTAAGTCCAGGTCGAACACTAGGAAAGGGATTAAAAGTAATATTAATCTTGTAAATTACAGAACCAAGGGTGTAACGCTTTAGTTCCGTTAGAACATACAATAAGTAAAATAATAACAAAATTAAACAAAACTTAAAACACTAATGTACAATTTGGAAGGAACAAGTAGCATGCAATAACTAATCTTAGATTCATATATCATGATACATTCGCATATTACTTATCTAGTTGTGATATCTTTTATATCAACTTAATCCAAATTCTTCAATGAAACCAAGTTGAATGTATACTAGCCAACGGTCAGGTCTAACTAGTATCTATAACTAGGGTTCTCCCTAAGTTATGCATTAAGTATATCACGACCTATTATAATAATCCTGTGTGGTATGACTCAACAATACCTACTAATAGTTACCTATTAGTCTTGTTCATCTTAGGGACATTGATTACTAAATCTTAACCTATCAGACTCAACGTATTTAGCAATAACTATAAACCTAAGTTCATAATTATCAATGATTACTATTATCAAGGGAACTCAATCTCAATGATCCTAGCAACCACGTTAAGCAAGTAATCAACTCAACACCAATAAACAAGGATCTTTCGGACATATAATAGTCTGCAACTAAATAACTTCATAAACATGCAAATGAAATCAATCAATAATCATAATCAAAGATTTATTAAAACAATACTACAAATATCAATTCATCAAATAAGATTGAATCATAATATCAAATAACAAATTCTTCAATGATAATTCAATAAAATGAAACAAACCAAATGACGAATCACTCGAAGTTTAGTTGAAACGGGTTCAACCATTGCTTCTCGTGCCTCCAAAATATACCTAAAACCTAAAAAATACAAAAACCTAACCCTAAAAACAAAAATAAATCGAAAACCCTACATTTTTAATAATATTTTCGTAACTTGTCTCTCTGCCGTACCTCTCTCTATTCCTTAGCTGCCATCTTTTTTTTTATATGTGTGCCGTATGGAGTAAAAATCCTCCACCGACCTCCCCTTTTTTCCTTGCTCGGCCCATTTAGCAGGATCACAAACCAATTCTTGGGCTTACAATATGTTGGGCCAAATCATCAAATGGCCTATTTTTCTTTACATGTGATCACCGTCCATTTCCTTTTCATGATCTCACGTGATCCATTTTTTAATTCTTGACTTTGACCCAACTTGCTTCACGAATTTAATCATGTTCCAGCTTCTACGTAATCCATCTTAACTCTTGGACCCAAATAATATAGCATATAGCTTCATTCTTCTTTGGTCCAACTCGTACACTTTAATAAATATTCAATCCAATTTATTTTCGCACAATCCATTTAAATCATCGAACTCAATTAATCGCGAACTTTATTTATTTCTTCTAATTTGTTCATTTCTTGCACGTTTTTCGCTCTTTTCTCCATAAAGCTTCATTTTAATACCTATTTGCAAATATGAACGAAATCAGTATCTAATCTTATTAAAATGCAATAAAAACATATAACAAATGGGGTAAATTAATACTATAAATAACGACATTTAGGCTCTCATCAATCCCTAGTCTTGATAATATGAAAATTAAGTTTTAATACCATTCCATAAAACCAAAGAAGTACACAAAAACCTATTTAGAGACACACAATTTATACCAAGGGGGAAGTGAGGGGTTGAAGGCATTCATGGATAGGTATACCACTGAGACACAACAAATAGATAGGCTGTAGGAGGATCAAAGAATTTCCGATTACATTCATGGGGCAAGAAGCAAGGTGTTAGTTGCCGAATTAGGCAGGATCCTTCTAGGAACTTGTCAAGAGCTCCAGGATGAAGTGTATGCATATGTTAGAGGTAAAGAAACCGTGATGAAAAGTACCTTTGAAGATGATGGAGAGGCAAAAGAAGAATATTCGGGTCCGAAGGTAGAGGGAGAATGGTATAGCACCAATAAGACTTTCAGACCTCAGTGTGATGGAAGAAATAGGTACAGTAGTAGGCAGGACAAAGGAGACCGGAATGCTCCTTATTATAAAAAAAAACTCGGGTAGAGGCATGTGGCCAAATTTGACCATGTCACCAAGAGTAATCCTGACGATAGAAGAGGGTATAGTGATGATAAGATTTCCGGTAATAGGAGTGAAAAGAAGGGCAAAAGTCGTGGAGCAGTGGGAAGAGCAAGAAATTTCATTTCTCTCGGTCAAGAGTGTTGTACCATCGGTAGACCCAATGTTGCACAACGTTTACCTGGATGGAGGAAGCCCTTCAGATGTGATCTATGAAAGTTGTTTCAGACAACTGCTCAGAGGTGTCCGGGCACTCAGAAGAGACGTGATGAGACAATTGATAGGATTTTTGGGGGACACCTCCTGGCCGTTAGGAGTAATAAGTCTCAGAACCACTTTGGGTACCCACTCGATCGTAAGAACGGAGGTTTTGGATTTCATGATTGTCAGGTCAGACGCCCCATACAACGACATTCTAGGAAGACCCTCAATGTGCCTCCTCGGGGCAGTAGTATCTAATGTGCATGGATTAATGAAGTTTTCAACACCAAATGGGATGTCAGAAGAATGAAGGCAAGACAAAACGTATACTACAAGGAACAAAAACCAAAGATGAGGCCAAGCAGGTCATATGCTCGTGCGATGAGGCGGAACAAAGGGAAGTCATAAATGAAGCATGTCCGGATCAAATGATGGCCATAGGAAAACACTTGCCAGAAGAGACCAAAGAAAAGTTGTTAAAGCTGTTAAGAAGGAATGTTGATGTATTCGCCTGGAGCCCGGAGGATATGACTGGGGTCCCAAGGAAGCTTGTGTTCAAGGGACCTAATGGGGAAGATAAAGAGTTTGTGACTGAGCATCACTTGAATGTTCACCTGAA
The DNA here is from genome assembly GCA_963422505.1 of Pseudognaphalium luteoalbum. Classification (NCBI taxonomy): domain Eukaryota; kingdom Viridiplantae; phylum Streptophyta; class Magnoliopsida; order Asterales; family Asteraceae; genus Pseudognaphalium; species Pseudognaphalium luteoalbum. The sequence goes on from OY730198.1 coordinate 98,850,706, forward strand.
CAGGACACATGATCAACAAAAGAAAAGATATTTGGCTCCTGATAGGAGTAAGGAGGCTTGCAGCAGGGATCCTTCGGGAGGTAAAGTACCAAACATGGATTGCCAACCCTGTCAGGGTGAAAAAGAGTGACGGAGGGTGGCTAATGTGTGTTGATTTCACTGATCTAAGTAAGGCATGTCCTAAAGATTGTTACCCACTGCCCGCAATAGATTGGAAGGTAGAATCCCTAGGAGGCTTTCGGTTGAAATGCTTCCTCAACGCGTACAAGGGATATCATCAGATTCAGATGGTGGAAAAAGATGAAGACAAGACAGCCTTCCACACAGATGTAGGGATCTTCTGTTATAAAAAGATGCATTTTGGATTGAAAAGCGCAGGAGCTACTTACCAGAGGTTAGTAGACAAAGCTTTTGAGAAACAAGTAGGGAGAAACCTTGAGGCCTACGTAGACGATATGGTCATAAAAAGTTTAAACGAAGAGGAAATGCTGAAAGATATCGCAGAAGCCCTTTTTACTCTGAGAATGATCACCATGAAGCTGAACCCAAAAAAAGTGCACCTTCGGGGTGGAAGAAGGACAATTTATAGGTGACTCAATCATAGCAGGCGGAATAAAAGCCAACCCTGCGAAGATACTGGCGGTGTGCGACATGCAACCACCGAAAACATTGAGAGAAGTACAGACCCTAAATGGGAGGCTAGCGGCTCTAAGTCGTTTCTTGTCAAAGGCAGCGGAAAGATCTCTACCTTTCTTCAAAACTTTGAAGAACGGCACAAACAAGAAGGAGTTTGCATGGACAAAGGAAGCAGAAAAGGCATTTCAGGAAATCAAGGACCTGATGGGAAACCTACCAACACTTACGTCACCAATTGCAGATGAAACACTGTTTCTGTATCTATCTGCCGCCTACGAGGCAGTAAGCGCGGTTCTACTGGTAGAAAGGAAGAAGGGTACCAATTTACTATGTTAGTCGAGCACTCCAGGGTCCGGAAGTAAACTTCCTTCCTATGGAAAAGCTAGTGTTAGCCCTGGTTCATGTTGCTCGAAGATTAAAAAGATACTTCCAAGGGCATCCAGTCATGGTTATCACAGACCAGCCTCTCCGCCAAGTGTTAGCCAAGCAAGGAAAGTCAGGAAGGTTAGCCAAATGGGTGATCGAACTAGGAGAGCATGACATTGAGTTTAAACCAAGAGTATCAGTCAAAGGTCAGGTTCTAGCTGACTTCATGGCAGAAATGACAACGAAAGATTCTACATTAGAGGTAAAGACGCCAGTGCCAAAGGCTCTGAAGCTGGATTAATCCTAACCAACTCGGACAAGCAAGAGTTTACTTACACCCTGAGGTTCGAGTTCAATACTTCCAACAACGAGGTAGAATATGAGGCACTACTGGCTGGAATAAACATTGCCATCCAGATGAAGGTGGAATGTTTGAAGGCCTTTGTAGATTCCCAGCTACTAGCGAAGCAGGTCAAGGGAGAATTCGAGGCCGAGGATGAAAAAATGAAGAAATACTTGGAAAGAGTCAAAGAGAAGACAAGGCATTTCAAAAAGCTTGAGATATAGTATGTCCGAAGGAACCTAAACAAGAAAGTTGATGCCTTAAGTAAGTTAGCTTCAATGCAATTTGCGCACCTAACAAAAAGGTTTTGGTGGAAGTACTGCCCCGAAGTTCCATTGAGGAAGACCAAAATGTAATGTGCGTTGAAATGGAAGTGGAAGACTGGATGAAAGACATCATTAGTTACCTAACTCATGGAACATTACCACGGTATAAGAAGGATGCAAGGAGGATACATGCCGGAGCACCACACTATGTTTTTTATGAAGGAATTCTTTGTAGAAGGTCCTACCTTCAACCATGGTTATGGTGGGAACAGGAGAAGCAAAAAGGGTCATTAGAGAAATGCATGAAGGGTCTTGTGGCTTGCATTCAGGGTCGAGGACGGTAATGGCGAAAATAAAGACTCTTAGATACTACTGGCCGACAATGTACGTTGACACTAAGGAGGAACTGAGAAATTGTTAATCTTGTCAAATTCACACACCAATACACAGGCAACCAAAGCACGATTTAATCCCTGTCACAGCAGCATGGAAATTTTTAAGTGGGGGATTGATATCGTTGGCCCCTTCCCAGAAGCTCCGGGAAGATTGAAGTTCTTACTGGTAGCAGTAGATTACTTCACCAATTGGGTGGAAGTCAAACCTTTAACAACAATCTCAGGGCGGAATGTTGTGAACTTTGTTTGGGAAAACATCGTGTGTAGGTTTGGAGTACCTAAGGCAATTGTAATTGACAATGGAAAGCAATTTGCAGAGGGAAGATTCAAAGATTGGTGCGAGGGACTAAAGGTCCAACAAGCTTTTACTCCCGTGTACCACCCGCAAGCTAACGGTAAGGTGGAAGTCACAAACAGAGATGTTGTTCGGGGATAAAATTCAGGCTAGGAAAGTGCAAATGTGGTTCGTTGATGAAGTTCCAAATGTGTTGTGGGCTTTAAGGAGCGATGAAGAAGCACCCTTGAGTTCGGCGTACGGGTTGGAAGCCTTGCTATCAACTGAAATCAGTGTTCCATCACACATGTACCTCCATACAGAAGAAAATATGAACAAAGCTGACCTACGGGAGAGTTTGACCTCCTAGAAGAAAGAAGAAGAGCTAACAGCCTTTAGAGAGGTCAAGTATAAGAAAGAGTCGGAAAAGTATTACAACAAGAGGGAAAGAAAGGTATCCTTCAGGGTTGGAGAATTTGTTACAAGGAACGAGGCTAGTAAAGCGGCTCCAGGGGGTAAGCTTGGTCAGAATTGGGAAAGTTCTCACCAGGTGGCAGAAACGCATCCCAATGGTTCTTACATGCTTAAAGACCTACACGGAAGGATGGTAGACCGAACATGGCATGCGACCAACCTCAAGAGGTATTACTTATAACTTTGGAAGTTTTCCTAAAAATTTTCTTGATGGCACGTGTTTTGCTTATAATCAAGACATTAGGTGATATATCTTAATAAGAATATCACATCTTTGGTAACAAAAAATTGTTTGTTATAACTACCTGATGCTGTGTAAACAACGTTAAAAATTATAAATAGAACTAGTTTACTTACTACACACAACTCAGGCAAGAATACCTGGTCATATATAGTACAGTTCAGTAAGTCCGAGTCGAACACAGGGAACGGATGTAAAACTTAATAAATTGGAAAATGTTACAACTAAATAAAGCAATAAAAACTGGGGGGACGTTTTAGTTCCGATCGAACAGTTGAGAAGAAATTATGAAATATAAATTATAAAGTAAAATTTAACAAAATTGACAAACAATGAAAAAGAATCAAATTGAAAGATGAATAAATTCAGAGAATTAAAGACACACAATTGTTTAGATTATTTTCCTCAGAATCTGATTACCATTTTATTGAATTGCTAGTATACGAATTTCATTGTGACATGACAAATGTATCAATCATCTTTACCAGATTAATCAATTAAACACAATTCAGAAAGATATAAAGTTGGTTTCAACCCGCTAACAGTTCAATTTAACGTTATCCACCGAATTGTATTATGAATTAAAATTACACCGTTTATATGATTTATTCTTATAACTTGAATCAACAAAGTCTATAACTATTACTAGTTATCATATTCATTATCAATTCTTGATCATAATTAGCCCTAGCCTATCAAACTCAATATATTTAGCGATAATTATCAATTAAATCAACAATCATCAATAATGATCAATCAATACAGAAATCAATCATGAATCAATTAATCACCACGCTAGGTTATCATTAAGAATCAACAATTAAACATGGATCACCGAATAAACATATAAACATTCATGAAATTCAATAAAAACTAGCAATTCAACAATCAAATCATCATCCGAGTATTATCATCTAAACAATCATGATTAAAACTTAGCCACTCATAATATAACAGAAAATCAGAACTGAAAACATCTCAAAAGTCATAATCGAATGAAATGGAGAAGCGTATTCGAACCGAAATAATGAAACTATGAATGAGTAAATGAAAGCTCTTGATTTTCTTTCTTCTTTTCTTCTTCAATTGGTCTGGAAATGGTGTCTTGCAGGTGAAAATCGGCTGGAGGGAAAAAATTGTGAAGAGGTGCCTCCAAATGAAAGCCAAAATGAATATTTAGGGTTTCTGCCGAATCAATCCATACGCCGTATGGACATCCATACGCCGTATGGATTGAAAAGCCCATGGATCTAACCCGCGTGGACTGGCGGCCCGGCTCACTTGATCCATACGCCGTATGGATTGAGAATTCCAAATTTTCAGCCTAACGACCTCCACTCTTCAATCTTCACTCTTTTTAGCCTCTTTTCTTCGATATTCACTCGATTTCCGCTTCTTTTCCAAATCAAGCTCCAATTTAATCCTAAATGCAAATATGAACGAATTAAGTATCGAATTCAATCAAAATGCATAAAAAACCAACTGAATAACGGGGTAATTAGTACTATAAAATAGCACATTTTGGCGTTCATCAAACATCCCCCACTTGAATCCTACTTGCCCTCAAGTAGACTATCAACAAAAATAATGAACAGGCAAAATTTCATAAATCAGGGACTTACATACTCACTAGCATTCAACAGCCTAAATGCTTCCTTTAAAACCAAATTTAACTTAAATCTAGCAATCAAGAAACTTAATTAGGAACTCAAATTCTTTTTATTTATTATTAGGCATATGGGACAATTCATTCGGATTATCAATATTGTGGTCCACTTAAACAATCAGAATTACAGCAGCTGAGCTTAACATTATTATTCTAGCAAGCTATTACCCTCAAATTCCAATAGCAAAATACTCTTATACAATTAACAGACCACAACTTTCCTCATTCAAGAAACCAAAATAAATCCATCATTTTTCAGGCCAAGACATTAGTGACAGGTCTGTACCTTAGTACAACAGAGCGACATAACTTGGCCTTGGTAGAAATATCTAATTATTATATTTTTTTTTTTTTTTTTTTTTTTAGATATAAAAATATACTGACGGAAACCAGGTCTGTACTTTCGTACAACAGAGGAGACATCACCCAGTATATTCCCAAATGAGGATCACATGACTTTCAACAATGAGGGCTATGATAAGCTAACATATAAGATTTAAAACCAAAGTTATACTTCGCTAAAGATCTCCTCAGGCAATAACCTACTTCAATTATTGGTTTCTTAAAAGCTCAACTACTTTCAAAAAGATTGCCTATCAATACATCACAAGCTGAACTATCCCATATTTATTTAAGATTAGTTTATTCCTTTGATTTTCCCAATATCGTTACAAGATTACTAAACTTCAGAAAAATTACAATTTTAAAAGAAAAATTAAGGCTGAAAAATAACTAACACAGAATGCCCCTTTTAACATGAAATCTGTCACCATTTTGCAACTATTAACACTTAAGGACAAATAGACTTCTTTTCCCCCATCCCCCACTTAGAAATATGCAATGTCCTCATTGGAAAAAGAAAAATAAAATAAGGGAATGGAAAAGAAGTGAAACGGAAAAACTCCCCTGATATAGAAGAAACATCTCTCGGGCATTCATTTCAACATAAAATACAACACAGCACACTTCCGTAGGCATCACAGTTGCATTTAGCGTATGCAACAAGCCTTTTAAACCTTTCAGCATCCCAAAAGGACGAGTTGAGTCTCGTGAGGGCTTCCTGTGAACATACCCACAAAGTTCATACCTACAAACAAAACAAATAAAATAAAATGACAAAAATAAACGGGTTGTCTCCCGGAAGCGCTTTTGTTTATCACGTCGGTAAGCTCGACCTTCTACTTCCCAATTTAATGCACATTCATTTCCATATCACGTTCGGCATCCCTAGCATCCCCATAGTACTTCTTCAACCTATTTCCATTAACCTTAAAGGGTTTTCCAGAATACCCTTTTAAATCAACCGCACCAAAGGGATATACTTTCTCGACAACAAAGGGACCAGTCCAACGTGACTTCAACTTTCCAGGGAACAAATGCAATCTTGAACTATACAATAGAACCTTGTCGCCTTTCTCAAATGTATGATTTGCTTTTAGGCGAGCATCATGCCATTTCTTTGTTCTCTCTTTGTACAGTTTCGAGTTGTCATAAGCATTTATTCTTAACTCATCCAATTCATTGAGCTGTGCCATTCTCTCCTTCCCACCAACAGTCTCATCCAGATTGCACTGCTTCAAAGCCCAATACGCCTTGTGCTCTAACTCAAATGGTAAGTGACAAGCTTTCCCATATACAAGACGATACGGCGTTGTCCCTATCGATGACTTATAGGCAGTTCTAGCCGCCCACAGAGCATCATCAACTTATATGACCAATTCTTCGGGTTACCTTCAATTGACCTTTCTAAAATCCGCTTCAATCCCCTATTGGTCACTTCCACCTGACCACTAGTCTGCGGATGATAAGCAGTTGAAAACTTGTGGTTGACTCCATACTTCCTTAACACTTTCTCCAACTGAATGTTTGTGAAATGTGTACCCCGATCACTAATTAAAGCTTTCGGTGTGCCAAAACGCGAAAACAGTTGTTTAAGGAAATTTACCACTACCCTAGCATCATTCGTTGGAAGCGCCTTCGCCTCGGCCCACTTAGAAACATAATCCACAGCTACGATAATGTATTTGTTTCCATTGCTCGGTGGGAATGGGCCCATGAAATCTATCCCCCATACATCAAACACTTCACTCACCATTATGGGGTTTTGCAACATTTCATCTTTCTTAGAAATTTTCCGAGTACGTTGACACGCATCACATTCCTTCACATACTTAAACGCATCCTTGTAAACAGTTGGCCAATAAAAACCCGACTCAAATACCTTCCTTGCAGTATAATTAGGACCGTGATGACCTCCAGCGGGACCATCATGACAACGCTCCAAAATTATATCGCATTCTTCTCCAGCTACACATCGACGGACGATTCCATCAGCACACTGTCTAAACAAATACGGATCCTCCCAAAAATAATATCGAAGAGAAGAGAAAAATCGTTTTCTTTCGTTGAAGTCCAAACCAGAAGGAAGAGTTTTCGTAACAAGGAAATTCGCAATATCAACAAACCATGGAAATTGGTTCAAGATCGCCTTCATCAAATTTTCATCAGGAAATGTATCTTGAATCTCCTTTTCATCAAGCTTCTCTAACTCGGGATTTTCTAATCTCGACAGATGATCCGCAGCTAGATTCTCCGCTCCCTTCTTATCTCTAATCTCGATATCAAACTCTTGTAGTAGCAGAATCCACCGCAGCAATCGTGGTTTCGCATCTTGTTTGCTAAATAGATATCGTAATGCAGAGTGGTCCGTGAACACAACCGTCTTTGATAATACCAAATATGACCTGAATTTATCAAACGCAAAAACAACAGCAAGAAGCTCCTTCTCAGTCGTGGTGTAATTCTCTTGAGCATTCGTCAAGGTCTTACTCGCATAGTAGATTGGTTGAAACTTCTTATCGATTCGCTGCCTCAATACTGCTCCAACAGCGTAGTCACTTGTATCACACATCAATTCAAACGGAAGATCCCAATTAGGGCTAACCATTATTGGTGAGGTTACCAATTTCTCTTTCAATAGATTAAACGCCTCAAGACATTCTTTGGTAAACTCAAACTTGGCTTCCTTCTCCAACAGTTTATTCATAGGACGCGCTATTTTCGAAAAATCTTTGATGAATCTTCTATAAAACCCAGCATGTCCTAAGAAGCTTCTTATCCCTTTTACATTTGTTGGAGGTGGTAATTTGGCTATGGCCTCAATCTTTGCTTGATCTACTTCAATTCCAACTCTCGAAATTTTATGTCCCAAAACAATTCCTTCTCGGACCATGAAGTGGCACTTTTCCCAGTTTAGGACAAGATTTGAACTTTCGCATCTCTGCAGCATTTTCTTCAAGTTCTCCAAGCATTTATCGAAGGAATCTCCAAAGACAGAAAAGTCATCCATGAAGATCTCCATGCTGTCCTCCACCATATCATCAAAAATCGCCATCATACACCTTTGAAATGTTGCGGGTGCATTGCACAACCCGAATGGCATTCTTCGATAAGCAAATGTTCCAAATGGGCACGTAAACGTGGTCTTGTCTTGGTCATTTGCATCTATCGGAATTTGGAAGTACCCGGAGAAACCGTCTAGGAAGCAATAGTATTCTTTTCCAGCAAGACGTTCGAGCATTTGATCAATGAACGGTAGAGGAAAATGGTCCTTACGCGTAGCATCGTTCAACTTCCTATAGTCTATGCAGACTCTCCATCCGGTTACCGTGCGAGTGGGTATCAATTCATTCTTCTCGTTAGCTACAACGGTCATACCTCCTTTCTTTGGCACAACATGAATGGGGCTAACCCACGGACTATCAGAAATAGGGTAGATTAACCCAGAATCTAGCAGTTTGATTATCTCTTTCCGCACAACGTCCGTCACCTTAGGATTTAATCGCCTCAATGGTTGGACAACAGGTTTGAAGTCTGACTCCGTAAGAATCTTATGCGTGCAGTAGAAAGGGCTTATTCCCTTAATATCATTGATCGTCCATGCTATCGCCTTCTTATGTTGCTTCAGGACCTTCATCAAGCTTTCCTTCTCATTGGCAGCCAATTGGGATGAAATGATAACCGGCAACTCCGATTCTCCTTGCAAATATGCGTACTCCAAATGAGCTGGCAAATCCTTCAGCTCTAACTTCGGTGGTTCCTCGAAAGAAGACTTAACTTCCAAAACCTCTTCTCTTGAACACGGGATCCCATGCATAGTGATGCGAGTCTCCTTCTTAAAAGCAATTCTATCAGCTAAGACAATTTCTTCTTCATTCGTTATTGTTTCTCCTTCACCCTCAAACTCCTCATCACTAGCAATCTCTAAACCTTCTAGCAGCTTATCGAACTCCTCTATCTCACGGATTGCCTCCATGCTTCCAGTCCAGCCTTCTAGAATCTTAGGGTCAAGATCTTCATCTTCTATGAGACTCTGCAGAAATTCTTCATCATCTGTCATCTCCTTAGCACTAACAAAATAACAGGTGTCATCTATTGCAGTAGAGTATTGCATTGACTTGTTTACATCAAAAACTACTTGATCATCCCCTAGTCTCAATGTGATCTTTCTATCAAACACATCAATCAAGGCCCTTGCAGTGGCCAGAAAAGGTCTCCCTAAAATAATAGGTACCTTAGAATCTTCAACTACATCAAGTATAACAAAATCACACGGAAAAACAAACCTATCCACCTTAACCAACACATTTTCCACTATTCCCTTCGGGTATTGGACAGACCTGTCTGCTAACTCAATACACATTCTGATCGGCTTGGGCTCACCTAACTTAAGTCTAGCAAACATAGTATAAGGCATTATAGAAATGCTTGCTCCTAAGTCAGCTAATGCATGAGTTGTATCTAAACTACCTATAAGACAAGGAAGAGTGATACTACCCGGATCTTTCATCTTTGGTGGAAGCTTGTTTTGCATAACAGCTGAGCATCTCTCGTTCATTGTTACAGTTGTGGCTTCCATCAGCTTGCTCTTGTTGATTAGCAGCTCTTTCAGATACTTGGCATACTTTGGCATTTGAGCAATAGCCTCCACAAATGGAATGTTTATGTGGAGTTGCTTCAAATTTTCTAGAAACTGATGATAGTGAGCATCATCCTTCCCTCTTCTCAATGCGGCAGGGTAAGGTGGTGGTGGCGCATGATCCTTAGCATACTGCTTATCTCTAGCCAGTTGTTCCGCCTTCAAATCCACCTCAGGCTTTTCGACTACCTCAGTTTCTTTTTCTACCTCGGGTAAAAGATCCACCACAGGCTTTTTCTTGATGCTCGGATCTTCATGCATCCTTCCACTCCTTGTGATAACAGCCTTTGCTTGATCCCGAGGGTTGGTTTCTGTGAAGCCGGGAAGTGTTCCCGGAAATCTTTCTTGAAGAACCTTAGCGATGTTAGAGATATTTCCTTCAATCTGTTTAATCGCAGCCCCTTGATTTCTTACCAATGCATCATTGGTGTCCATGCGTTGCCCAGCAGTAGCAACAAACTGCTCGTTGGTGGTCAAGAACTTTCCCATCATTTCTTCCAAGTTTGCACTTTTCTCGGGAAAAGGTGCTGCAGGTTGCTCCTTTGAGAATAGTCCAGGTTGGTTTTGGTGATACGATTGACCTCCTTGATAAGGTCTTCTGAAGAAAGCTCCACCGCCTCCTTGTCGAAAATTTCCCTGACCTTCACCGTACTTAACCTCCTCGGTTTTCTCCACTGGCTCCATATTCGGACAATCCTTTACTAGGTGAGGTCCTTGACAGTTGTCACATCCTACTTGGATAGCATGCACATTTTCAGTAACTTTCTTAATGTCTCTCCCCATACTATCAAGCTTAGCAGTGATTGCGGCTAATCCATCTTCATCATTTACCGATCTCTTCCTTTTAGACGTGCCATCATCCCAAAGCTGAGAATGCTTAGCTTGATCACGGATAGCAGTCAAAGCATCTCTCGGTATCTTCTTCGGAATCGAGCCCTGTTGGTCAAGCTGTTTCCTGGTAGTACGGTCTACACCCTTGTAGAAAACACTAACAATCTGTTGATCATTCAAATCATGCTGAGGACACTTATGCAACAGATCCTTATATCTCTCCCAAGCTTGATAGAGCGATTCATCGAGATCTTGCTTGAAATTCCGTATCTCGTCGATCATCTTTGAAGTTTTAGCAGGAGGGCAGTACATCTTGAGAAATTTTGTGCGCAAATCCTCCCATGTTGTAATCGACCCAGCTGGTTCATTTTGAATCCATCTCTTAGCAACTCCCTTGAGTGTTATCGGAAACACCCGAAGCATAACTTGATCACGAGTGATGATGGGAACATTAAACATATCAGCAATTTCCACAATCTTTTCCACATGCTCATTTGCATCTTCCCTTTCTTCTCCACGAAAAGGATTCTCCCGAAGCTCCTTCAAGAACTGTCCTTTAATTTCGAACTCAACACCTTGTGGAATTGCAGGCCTTACCACTCCAGTGCCACGATCATTCCGCATTCGTCTTGAATACTCCTCAAGAGTCATGTTGTTGATATCGTCAGCCATTTCGTCTTCTTGATCAACTTGATTGAACAAAGACCGAAGATATTCTCCAAAATTCCCTTCTGAAAATGTAGGAAGGTCGTTGTGCGAACGTGAATTGGGTGGAACGGAAGCAACCCTTCTTCTTTGACGGAAGACTCTCTCGGGATCTTCAAAAGGATCAGTGGGGTGAGGATCCCTTGACCTGGTCATAAACTTCCTGCAAATAAATTCCACAATCAGTAGCACAAGACTCCAAACAACTTATTCAATAAACAAACTAAACACAAAAATATAATATATAAAAAAAAAATCAAAGAAAACAAAACTGAAATTAACTAACACAGTATAAAACACAAGTTCCAATTTATCAAATTAAAACAAACCGCTCCCCGGCAGCGGCGCCAAAAACTTGATGCTGTGTAAACAACATTAAAAATTATAAATAGAACTACTTTACTTACTACACACAACTCAGGCAAGAATACCTGGTCATATATAGTACAGTTCAGTAAGTCTGAGTCGAACACAGGGAACGGATGTAAAACTTAATAAATTGGAAAATGTTACATCTAAATAAAGCAATAAAAACTGGGGGGACGTTTTAGTTCCGATCGAACAGTTGAGAAGCAATTATGAAATATAAATTATAAAGTAAAATTTAACAAAATTGACAAACAATGAAAAAGAATCAAATTGAAAGATGAATAAATTCAGAGAATTAAAGACACACAATTGTTTAGATTATTTTCCTCAGAATCTGATTATTATATTATTGAATTGCTAGTATACGAATTTCATTGTGACATGACAAATGTATCAATCATCTTTACCAGATTAATCAATTAAACACAATTCAGAAAGATATAAAGTTGGTTTCAACCCGCTAACAGTTCAATTTAACGTTATCCACCGAATTGTATTATGAATTAAAATTACACCGTTTATATGATTTATTCTTATAACTTGAATCAACAAAGTCTATAACTATTACTAGTTATCATATTCATTATCAATTCTTGATCATAATTAGCCCTAGCCTATCAAACTCAATATATTTAGCGATAATTATCAATTAAATCAACAATCATCAATAATGATCAATCAATACAGAAATCAATCATGAATCAATTAATCACCACGCTAGGTTATCATTAAGAATCAACAATTAAACATGGATCACCGGATAAACATATAAACATTCATGAAATTCAATAAAAACTAGCAATTCAACAATCAAATCATCATCTGAGTATTATCATCTAAACAATCATGATTAAAACTTAGCCACTCATAATATAACAGAAAATCAGAACTGAAAACATCTCAAAAGTCATAATCGAATGAAATGGAGAAGCGTATTCGAACCGAAATAATGAAACTATGAATGAGTAAATGAAAGCTCTTGATTTTCTTTCTTCTTTTCTTCTTCAGTTGGTCTGGAAATGGTGTCTTGCAGGTGAAAATCGGCTGGAGGGAAAAAATTGTGAAGAGGTGCCTCCAAATGAAAGCCAAAATGAATATTTAGGGTTTCTGCCGAATCAATCCATACGCCGTATGGACATCCATACGCCGTATGGATTGAAAAGCCCATGGATCTAACCCGCGTGGATTGGCGGCCCGGCTCACTTGATCCATACGCCGTATGGACATCCATACGCCGTATGGATTGAGAATTCCAAATTTTCAGCCTAACGACCTCCACTCTTCAATCTTCACTCTTTTTAGCCTCTTTTCTTCGATATTCACTCGATTTCCGCTTCTTTTCCAAATCAAGCTCCAATTTAATCCTAAATGCAAATATGAACGAATTAAGTATCGAATTCAATCAAAATGCATAAAAAACCAACTGGATAACGGGGTAATTAGTACTATAAAATAGCACATTTTGGCGTTCATCACTACCCAAATCTTGCATTTTAAAGGTTTGAAAACTCTGTCTGTGCGTATTTAGGGGGTAAAACGGGGTAACCCACACTTTTGGGGCCCTAAGCACTACAAGTGGGATAGCAACCCATAGTAGGGGATTGACGTGTACTTCAATCCAAAAATGCACCACACTTTCGGTGTATAAGTCCGGACATAGGTGATCACTTCCCACACTTCAGGGAGGAGGTTTCCAAGAAAAATGATGTTTTCTAGAAGCGTTTCTTTTAAAGAGTAAACTCGTGACCAGGGTTTATGCCTTATCCCTAAAAAAGCAAGTTGCACAAATTGGAGCAACTAATTAATGAACTTATTCATAAGCAATATAGAGCATTGTCAAATATGACATGCAATGCATAGATATGAAGAGTTCAAAAGGTCAAAATGGCCACCAAATACGTTTTGCTCAAAAACTGAGCTTACAAACCGACATTCTCCAAAAGATCGTTATGGAGCTTGGGGGGCCACAGGAGCTGGATCAGGAAAAATCTGCAAGATTTCATCCAAGGGAAAATGAGCAACATCAACAATCTTCTGGGTAAAGGGAAACTAACACTGCCATAAGCTGCTACTACCTCATCACAATCCTCTAGAGCATGGGGGTTATGCTCCAGAAAACTTTCAATCAGAATCTTCCCATGGCGACCCTTGGAGTATATGTACTTAAGCATCTTTTGATCTGCGTTAGCCTCCACATAACTCGCCAACCTAACTATAGGAGTAGAAAATTTATAACTCTTCAACATTTGTTCATAATAATGTTCAAGCACCTTCTTGGTAAGTTAAACCTGCTCCTGCCTGGAAGTTTCCAAACGTTCCTTTGCTAAACTTAGTTTCACTTCAGCAACTACCATCCGTTATCCAAACTTCTCCATGCCATCTTCCAGCTCCACAATCCTCTTCTCTGAATCATACAACCGACCCTCCAAGGTGAAAAGCTCGTGATTTGAATAAGCAATCCTCTTATCTTTCTCTTGGATAAGTGCTTCTATGGCTAAAACGTGCATCTTCTTCTTCTCAAATTGCTTTAAAAACATAAGGATGGTTCATATTGTTCATAAAAGAGCAAGTAACGAAAACATAGAATCAAGGATCTTGGATGGCAGTAGGAGCAGCATCAGGAAAAACCTCCAAAGATTTCAGCCAATGGAAGGTGGACAACACCAATAATCTTCCGAATAAACGGGAACTCGACATTCTTGCATGCTGCAATTGCTTCCTCATAGTCCTCTTAGGCATTAGAAATGAACTCCGACAAGCCCTCCAAATGCACATTTTCCTAATCAGTCCTAACATGAACTCGCTCTAGCATCTTCTGCCCTGAATACACCTATGCGTAACTCACCAACCTGGCGACAGGAGCTGAAAGCTTATAGCTTCTCAACAATTGGTTGGAATAATGATCTACCACTGTACTTCTTTCACAAAATCAACTCACTCCTGCCCTGAAGCCTCCAACTGTTCTTTTACCAACTTGAGTTTCTCCTCACCAGCTCTCACTTTCTCTTCAAGGCTCTTTACGGTTCCACCCAGCTTTGCAACCTTTCTCTCCGAATCGTTGAGTTGAATTTCAAGGACAACAAGCTCATGATCAGAATCTGCACTCTTCTTATCTTCTCCAAAATGGCTGCCTCATTGGCCAAGGTATGAATCTTCTGCTACCCAAGATCACGAGTCATACTCTCAACCTTCAAGTTCAGACTTTCAGCTTTCGACCCTGAGGTCACCTGCTTCAAATACTCATTTGCAATCTCATGAAAAAACACATCATCAATGGCCAATTTATCTAAATCTCCCATCACCTCAGAAAAACCAACATCCATCCCACGAGCTTGCAATGAATGGGGAAGTGAGTGTGGAATAAAATCCCTCCTAGAACTCACATTGTCATAAACATCATCACATTCTACCCTTAGTTTGGAACATAAACACCATCAATACACTTGCCAATATCACCAACAAAACCTTTATGAATAAAACAAACCACATCATCAATGTCACTAAAGAAATTCCCAAAACGTTCATCCCCTATACCAATTTTGGAAAGACGGAGACTACTTGTGCATTCAAAAGCTGTGTCAAAAATAGAAGGGTCGTATGTACCTTTGCTTGCATCAGATTCAGAAACCGCCTTGCCAGGAAGCGGAGGAACCTCCAAGGGGTAAGGTAGAAGAGTTACTCCTGGCCAGATGGGTAGAAGAGGGAACTTCAGATAATGGGAAAGGCAACAACGATTTTCGTGTGGAACCTCCTGCCTTGGAGGTATCGCTAAGGTCGGCCTCAGAATAAGATACGTTCACATGTGGTAAGGGATCACTATCTATCAACCTTTTATCCTTCTTGTTCCGGCTACCTTTGGAGGCTCTCATACTCTTTCTTCCTTCAAAAACCTTCTCTTCTACATCATAAGAACTTGAAAACGGACCAACCTGCCCCTGGGTGGGCTCATGAATAACCAAAATTCGAGTGTTGTCCCTAGTGCGAGAAGCAACTTGAGTTGATGAATTAGTGGGAGTAGATTGCGAACGGTTAACCTTCGGGGTAGTAATGACGCCGTCCTCATTTTTCACACCAAACTTCACACCTTTCTTGCCGTCAGGATCAAGCAAATCACCGATCATCATCTCTGCGAATCAAACGAATAAAGCGATTGAGAACCATCGCTTGGCCAACTCTTACTTAGAAGGACAAGTATCCCCTCCGCAAAAGCAACAACTAATACGTGACAGTTTGCGTCAAGAAAGGCACGAAGTTCCTCCTACTGGGCTGTAAGCCAAGGGGCATCATTCAATAGCACCTCATCATTTGTTTCACATTGGGACATCTCTAAACTCAACAGAGATCAACTTATCACTTAGCCAAAAGAAATTTTCTTTCCAATCTTTCAAAGACTCCCTTATGCCTAACAGAATCTTACGGGCAGAAGCCCTCATTTTCATTGTATAATACCCCTGATTTGGAGCACCCAAACAAAAGAAGTAAAAAAGAAAATACCAAATAAAGAGGGAACAGTTGGTGAACGGATCATCGTTAGTAAAATGCCATGTATACGGATGAGAAAAGCTAGAAAGAAACAAAACACAATGAAAGGAGGAAGGGGAAAAGAAAAACTGAAATGATGAAGTTTGCCTTGGATATTTCGAGTTTTAGCGCAATCTAGCAAGATACTAGCTTCCACTAGACTGGGGGGACTTAATGGTGTAACCAATATTTCACCCATATACTTCCAACCTCCACCCGGAGGTTCCCAGCCCTGGTAAATTAGAATTAATACATTTGCTTCCATCTGGAAGGAGGTCATCCATTGATCTTGTGGCGTACAGCTGACACTCGTAAGGTGTCTGCTACCTTCTAGGGAATCGCCATCAAATTATTATTCTTGCAACCTCCACCCGGAGGTTCGTCCGTCATACCTCCAGGTCCAACAGAAATTAGAGTGGGGACCAATCTTGATATTGGTGAGATCATTTGGATGGCTGAGATTGACTGCAAAGGAATCTTTTGTTAGTGCTCATTTGTGATTGGTTAAGGCAAGAGTAATGAACAAGTCATGACAACTATAAAAGGACACACATTCCTCACATTTAGGTAAGTTCATCTTCTCCACCAAAACCCTAATTTCATACTTTTACTTTCACCATTAAATTACAGAGCCTGATTCTCATGCCGGAGGTGGTTCACGGGATCCATTCTCGTGCTCCACTTAACGTAGTGTCTTCGTATTTGCTGTAGGAACCTACTGGTCGGAGATATTTAGCTGGAAACGAAGGATTAGAGCACTTGTACCGTCAAATGTACAATCACTGAGGGTTGAGAGGTTCGCTAAGGCGGTTAATACATAGGCGCAATATACACAATTCTATGTGTTTTTCTTAAAAAATTTTAATGTTATTTTATTATTTGTAATTTGTGAAAGGATATAACGACTGGAATGTAACTGTTTACAAATAGAGTTTAGTTTTTTGGCGGTAAAAGGAATTGCAAAACCTACTAATTATTTGACACGTATGAGGCCTAAGTATCCATGATTAATCGTTGGGATATATATATAGAGTTTGGATCAAATAAGAACAACAAATAAATAAGAACAACTAGGAACAGATCTGAACCATTGTTTAATTAAATTGATGGCTGAGAAAGATACAAATGAATTTTTAATTAAATAATTAACAAAAGGGTATTTTAGGAATAAACTATGTTCTCCTTCTATGTCAGTTACCAACAAATCCCTAAAATCATGTATTCACCTTTTTCAACGATTCCTTTTCCAGAAAATTACCAAGCGTTTGCTTGATTTATCTTCAAAATCAAATAGCTCTATCCGAATTTGCATCTTCTTTTCAACCGTGACTTTATTGTCTTTTTTCTAGTTTCAGCTATAATTGTTCACCCGCTTTATTTATGTGCATATGATGAAAATATATGTATAGGAGATGATAAATCAGATAGATCGATGTACAAAATATTGTAAATATTATGATGAAATAAAATAGATGTACAAAAAACATGTTGTGCATAGTAAACTTTAGTTGTTCATCCACTTTATTTATGTGCATATGGTGAAATTATATGTACAGGAGATGATAAATCAAATAGATGTACAAAAATCTTGTTCATATCATGATAAAATAAATAGATGTACAAACCCATGTTGTGAATATTACGATAAAGTCAAATAAATATACAAAAACCTTGCTGTGTGTATGACTCAAAAAATGTGATCAGGGATTTTAAATTTGAATACATGCACAATCAATATCAATATAATACATTAAGTAGATGTAAGTGTAAAAAGTTTGAAACGGAGAATAATCAAACAGATATACAAATATACAATAAGTGAGTTGTGCATCTATTGATTTTTTTTTATTGTGATGAACGAAACTTATCTCAAATTAAAGTAGACAAAAATATGAATCCAGTGATGGTAGTTGTTTGATCCATAAGTTAAATGTATTAAAATTAATTTCAATCAAAAAAGCTTGGGTTCCGTGTTTTTTTTTTTGTTGCAGAAAAAGAAATCTGCTACTCCCTCCGTCCCATTACAAATGTCCACTTTGACTTTGCACGTAGTTTTAGAATTCTTCACTAACTCCACTTTTCACCAATCAAATATTAAATCTACCTACTAAAGTCTTTTTTGATTAGTTAAATATCAAATTGGACACTTATAATGGGACATCCCAGAATAGTAACGTGGACATTTGTAAGGGGACGGAGGGAGTAAAAAATAGGAGAAAATAAATTAAGTGGCAAAATTACATCTATACCCATGTTCTTATTTATTCTTATTTAGTTGGTGTTCTTACTGGATCCATACTATATATACATATATATATATATAATATATATATATATATATATATGTATAAGAAAAGCTTAAGAGAAATCCCCACCTTATTAACCCACCATTAGATGATTTAATGATGTCATTACCCCTAATTATTGGATTTCAAATTACCAAAATACCCCTGGTTCAAAGTAAGAAGCAAACGCATCTGGAAGGAAAAAGGCCGACGATTCCTGAAACAAACTCGTACCACCAGAATCTGCGACTACCATGCCTGCGACATCCATTCCTAAAACAAACCTCGTACCACCGGTGATTGAAGGGGATTAATAGGTCAGATAGGAATTCGTGTGCCAGATTTACGAAGCCTCAGGTGGTGATGTTGTCCGATGTCAGAACGAACGACCTATGATTTTCAATAGGGTTTTATTGGAATTCTGTTTTAGGAATCGAGGTATGATTGATACCCTTCAATCACTTATTTCATTGATTGTGTAATTTCGACCTAGCAATCATCGGTTCATGTTATTAGGGTTCCGTCATTGATTAGGCTAATCAAGTGCTCTCTTATTAACTGTTCCTAATTCGTATGTGTGTGACTGAATGAATGTCTTTGCGTCTTTGCTGTTGCTTGAATGAATGTAGTCCCGCAATAAAAAATCAAAAGTGTTACTGTTTAAGATTTTGGCGACATATGGTTTGGTAACTGATAGTATGTTTCGGTTTAGGAATAATCATTCTTTTGAATCTGATTTCACAAGGACATTGTGGATCCTTTATTTGAATGTGCTACTTGCGGGGCTAATCTATCGATCTCTGTTATTAAAGCGGTAATGTGGTACTAATGAACCCCATCTCCCCTTTGTAACTATATGGCTATGAATTGTTGTGTGTACTTTCAGATGGTTATTAGATTTGCTCAAAAATTAAGTGGTACATTGCTTGCTCAGTCATTCGATGCTACGGCATATGAAAAATCGTTGTTGCTCATTTGGCGTTATAGCCTATTTATTGTACTCTAATACACATGTTGATGAAAATGACAAATAAGTGGCGCGTATGGAATTATACTGCACTATATACACTTTGGTGTATTATATATATATATATATATATATATATATATATATATATATATATATATATATGATCACTAAATAGCATACAATATGTTGATAACAGGTGCTAAGTCATTGAAGCATGACAACTACATGTCAATCTATAGTCTTGATAGTCTATATAATCTTGATAGTTATTGAAGTTTAGAAATTCGGAGTTCTTTTTTTCTATCGTGTAAAATTGAGTTACAATGAGTCATCTTTGTAGACATTAAGCGCCTTCAAGAAAGGCCCGTATGGACATTTATTCACCCTAAAAAATATGACTGTCTGCTATTTAGTTTTGTATCTTAAATAAACGTGTTCATGACTGATAGGCCAAGCGAAAAACTATGGTATCATAATGTGGAATTTGTGCAAATATTCTGCCGAACCTCGTACTATTGCATAGCTTGTATCCGTTACTATGATTCGGCGTTAATAATAACAATGCAGTTAAAATATAATTGCAGTATATATAGTTACATGTTTGTGGTTAGTTTGCATCCATTACTATGAATATATACAGTAGATTCCATGTAGTTGTCATGTTTTGTTTCAGACCATTACTATGACTGGTACTCGAGAAATGCGGTGTTCCATTCTCAAGCGGTGTTCCATAGACGTCGAGGATCATGAAAACACTCCTGCAACATTAAATTATGCATCGTCTCAATCTATTCAAGGCCTTGAAGAACGATCTGGTAACACCATTACAGTGCAATTTGTTTGTTTTACTCCTCTAATGTTACTCAAACATATTTAATACAGAAAAATATTAATACCATGTATTTTTGAATGCAAATCCAGATACATGAAAACCATTACTATATTATTCGTTAGCTTTCATGACTATATTGATGCTCTACACGAGACACAAACAATTTAGCCTGATAAGGGATTGATGTGCAGTGGATAATGGAATTTTAAAAGTTGGTTGGCTGGACAGCTTCAAACACACTTAAATATATATAGATTGGGTTTTGTCATTCATTCGGGCTATACAACAAAGCTTAGAAGTCATGTAATGGATATAACTTCCATTCATACACAAGGTAAATGTGTAGTTCTGTTTTCTGGCCTCAACTTACTAACTAAAGGGTTCAAGTTAACTTTCACACTATAATTTTAGATAATGTGTTCTTTGATGTAATACAGCTACATAATGGTATTTTCAAAATTTAAATGTAATATTTTTTAAAAATTGTGAAATATCTCGTGTTTAATGCTAGATTTACCTAAAATGGGGAAGGTTAGACAACTATTAAGGAGCTTTTTTAGGCAGTGATCTTATAGCATTAAAGACTGCAGATTTTCCCCCCAATATTGCTAAAAATAATATTGATTTCAAAAAGGTGCTGGGATTTTTTTTGTATAAATACATACCACTCCCCCATTAAAACTCACACACCCTTGCAAAACCATTTTGCTAACACTATACACAAGTCTTCCTTTTGCTGTTCCATCCACATTTATCAATGGCAAATCAACAAGCATTCACCCCTCTCAGTGACCTTACAGTTGACAGGCAAGACTGGGTTATTTGTGTGAAGGTGCACCACGTTTGGACACAGTCGTTTCAAGCTAGCCCCAATCAGGTTGCAAGCAAAGAAATGATATTGGTTGACCAACAGGTAATCTTTATCTAACACAAAATAATCGTAGGTTCACCAGTTTATGTAATCCATGTATTAATTTTGCTAAATCGTTGTTGCTTGGTAAAAGTTTCTAAAACATTGTTGTATCTTGATTTTATTTAACCTTAATTCTTTCATAATGTGTAACCTTTTTATATATTCTGATATACCAGATAAACTATCATGTTATCTCTCATTTTCACCAAATGTAAACCATCAAACAGTCATCTTACTATTTGGGATACTTGTAGTAGTAATAATATAAGGTACCAATTTCTAAACTTGCATTCACGTGTGAACTTTTTTATTAAACCATCATGTACATAAGATCAGTGTCACTATATGCTTGCATCATGGTTTATGTTATCATGAATAAATATGGGATACTTGATTATATTACCAGAAATGAGTCTTGAAAGTATTTTCTGAGTGATATTAATCCGGTTTATGATTGAACCATACAGTATAGGAAATAGCAACATAACAAAGATATATTAGATTTACAATTAAATTCTTTATGATGATTTTTAATTGAATTTACATAGACTAGCGGTTATCTACTATTTTAATAGTACAACACTGTACAGGGCAACCGAATTCACGCTACTGTGAAGAAAAACCTGCTTCATAACTTCGGTGACTCTGCTGCAGTAGGGAACACAGTTGAAATCAGTACTTTCACGGTGTCACCGTATGTTGGAAAGTATCTTATGGTGGACAACCAACATAAGATCACCTTTTGCCGAGCGACTAGGGTAAAAAGAGTTGCAGTTTTTGAAATGTTGGGAGATGGGTATTCATTTATCCCATATTCTACTATACTCGCAGGACAACACAACGAGAACGTTGCCTTTGGTAAATTATTAGACCAAACTCATCTAACTATTATTAGGTATTACAGTAGAGTAACAATGTACTTACTGATATTAGTTGTGTTACTTTGCTTGCAGATGTGGTTGGTCAAGTGATTCAAATTGGTGATTTGAAGATTAAGCAGCAAGATGGTCGACAGACCAAATTGCTTACCTTTGTTCTGCAGGATGTCGAGTAAATTTCATATTCGAGCTCCCCCTCATATAAATTAATTGAATATTTTTTTTAAAAAATATTTGTCCAAACGTTACTGATCATAATGTTATTGTTTAATCATGGGTTTTGCAGCGGTACCAAACTTGACTCTGCATTATGGGGAGATTTCGCAGTACAACTGAACACCTTTGTGGAAAAGAACAAAAGTACCAATGATATAACGGTTATGTTCATTCAAGTGGCATTCGCAAAGCCTTGGGGTGGTATGCCCACATGACCTTTTACATAATCACGCTACATTTCTTATTTTTAAAATTTTAAATTAGACAATACTAATATGTCCATACCATCTTGTGTTTTGCCCAATACAGGGACTTACCAAGTTTCAAACTCATTCTTCGGGACAAAGGTGTACATCATTAATGACATCCAGCCCATTGTGGACTTCAAAAACAGGTTACCTTCTATTCTCCACACTAAAGTTTAAGTTTATTTCCATAAATTTTTGACCCGTTTTTCCTCAAACCCAATGAGTTACATCTTTTACATTCTACCAGGTCGTTGAAAAATGATGTGTAATCTGCGGTATCGTAATGTGGAATCTGTGCACATCTTTAGAACCTCCTTTAATTGCATAACTCGTATTTGCTAATAGTTTTGTAGTATATATGTGTGAACCTATTTGTGGGTAGTTTGCAGCGATTACTATGATTGCGTGATGTTGAATCAGTGAAATTTCAAGCAATATATGGGTACTTATTCATGAAAGTATCTTTTGAAATACCTACTTGTCTACTGGACACATATTAAATGCTAATTTGTGATTAGCAGCAAGTAGGTGTTACCCTTTGACACAGTCGCATTCATCAATAGGAATTAATACATCCAATTAGTTATAACTTTTACCTGCTATCAGGTTCTTGGAAAATGCAGAAGTAAATGCAGTGCCAACACCTCCACCCGTTCTGACCGTTAACACCATTGTTAAAACAATTGGTGACTTTTACATGAGGTACCCAAGGAAAACCATTGACCACCTCCGAACAATCAAGGAGGTACCTACTACTGCTGTAATCGCCATCATAGCTTTTAAGTAGACATACACTTTTTTTAAAAGTTTTGTTGTTTATTCTTTTCTTTTGCAGACCACACATTGTGTTGTCGTTGCAAAGCTTTTAAGTGTTGCTACAGAGGATGGGTGGTTTTATTACATCTGCAAGGACTGTGCGACGACTGCAACCAGGAATCTTGATGTCAATCCTGGTGGATACTAATTCACTTGCTACCGATGTGGACCAATAAACGAAACTGAAACCAAGTATGATACACATTACTACCCATGGCATCCGAGCTAAATACTAAATAATGATTCATCCATATGATAGCTACATTGAAAACCTTTAATAGACATTAACATTTTACCAGTTTCTTTAATAGCCTCCTTGACACAATCTGAAACTTGCAGGGTTCGCACTGTTATTCGTGTGGAAGACGAAAGTGGTGCCACTTCATTTTCAATGTTTGGTGATGTCGTGGCGAGGTTCCTCAAGAAAACGGAAAATTGGCTGAACATGAAGATGCAGAAGGTACAGTTAACCATTATTCAAAAAATTATTAAATGTTTGATCTTAACTCGCTATTTTAATGAGCAGGCGGCTGATCCATCCGATGTGCCAACCGAATGGGATGCCTTCATTAATCAGCAAATTGTGTTCAAGATAAAGGTGGCGATGTACAATATTACTAATGAATGTGCAGGCTACACTGTTGGCCGTTGCACCGACGATCCGGAAGTCATTACAGCACAGTTGCAAAGGAATGTAGCAGAGTCACTGGAAGGTGTGCCTGAGGAGAATGCCTTTCTTACACCGAACAACAAGGTCTGAATCCCATTCAGACCTACTAAATAGACAAACCTATGTTGTGATATTTTGGATTACCACCACCACTGTTGTTTTTTGCAGGGCTTTGACTCTGACTTTGGGAACAAGATGTCACCAGTTCCATTCGAAGACCTTGTGGTGCAGTTAAAAGGAACTGCAGCTTAGAGAAATGTAGAAAATGGGAGTTGAAGGAAAATTCCTGACTTAGATTATGACTGAAAATTTCAGCATTGTAAGCTGATTACATATATTGGTAATAAGAAATTGTTCGCTGCCATAACATAGCAACTATAGGAAACTTATAGACCCAAACTGACATGGACCATTTATTTCTTATGACTTTTAGACTACTAAAACTTAGGAACCCAAAGGATTTAGGAACCCCAAAAGATGAGACATTAAGTAAACTTCTGGAACAATTACTTTAGCATTAGAAACCTCCAGAATGTAATAACTTTAGCTGCATCACCTTGAAATGGATGTGAGCAGCCAGAAAAGGAAGATTCAATCTCCAGGGGATGACCTTGTGACAGAAACTTCTTCCTCAAAGAAACCCCTAATTGCAGACGGTTGAGGGCATGCAAAAGTGATGCAGCATTTCAAGAGTTCCTTCTTGATTCGGTTTTAAATAAGTTTTTCTCACATGTTATCGTGTCAAACATTTGGTTTTTTTATTTCTGTTCTTTGTTTTATTTAGACCACTCTGTTTCCATTTACTTCCGGAAAACTGAGTTTATGAACCGACTACAATATGAAAAGCATGCTTTTTTTTCGCTTTGGTATTGCTCACTTTCCTGAGATTATCGTTATACTTACAGTTTTTATATGGTGGCTTCAGAAAACCCTTTTCCACCATGATACATGTGCAACAAAGAAATCTTCCTGTTGTTGTGTTAATCAATATGTACAATTATACGACCTTTACAAAATTTCAATCATCATTTCGATATCATTAATTGTTTCTGTGTATCTGGATTTGCATAAAGAGAGCCCGTGGTATTTATATCCTGTATCAATTATGTTTTGGTAACATTAGATGGGTAAAATAAACATATGACACTATAATGGTGTTGCCAGATCGTTTTTCATAGCTTGAACGGATTGAGACAATGCATAATTTAATCCGTTCAAGGCGTGTTTTCATGATCCTCGACATCTCTGGATTACCGCATGAGATTGGAATAGTGTGTTTCACGAGGACCAGTCATAGTCATAGTAATGGTCTGAATCAAAACCCGAAACACAAATATCAGTTACTCAGATAGCGGAATGAAGATCTTTTGAGGTTAGATGGCTATCAGCTAGGAACTTCAGATTTCAACAGATAATGAGGAAAAGTCGTCAGCAAAAGATGCTAACTACCTCCATTGTAAAACCCTAAGACAAGGGTGCGTTTAAATCTATTTATTAAACTGTAATTTAGCCCCCATGGCGACATATGTCCATGAAACAATATGATCATGGTGTAAATATCTGTCGATCCCTGCACCATTTTCTATAGTCATGTACTACAAAGTGCAGACTCTATTTTCCAAGTTCTTTTTATGAATATGTAATCCCGATCATTCCGGAACTTAAGGTTTCCTCTGTAGTAGTTAACTGAGATTCGGGTTTTGAATGAATGTTATCTGCATTGACTATTATACTTAAAATGCACGTCATTTGTTACTTTTAGATATAGACTTTTGCTTCATACCCGTAGAAAATGTAATCTGTTGGTGAATGAACATATAACTTTGCTTACATATAACTGTTGTCCGTCACTTTCACTCTTCAACTTGATTTACCAACATGTCTGTGTTTGGTACCACCGAGTCTACGGTTTTTTTATGTATAATGTATAAAAACAGACTGGAATTTTGGGATCTGACTGCAGTCTACTCATGGAAAGCAGAATAACAACCCAGTCACAAGAAAGGTAAGTTCAAAAACATGGACACAAGGCATCGATTACCAAAACTAATGCGACAATCAAATTAAGTAGTTTGGTAATGGGCATGTCTATTGCCCTCTCTACTGTAGCCCTCTATGTAATCAACAGTTCTATTATCAATGCTGATTGTGTATTGGTCATAAGGTCTTATTGTTCTTGAAATTCAAAGATCACATTTTGTGTCGGTTTGTGACATTTTTGTATTAAATTACATTGGATTTGTTTCTATGCTTTTTCATAATATGGAGTCGGTATCATCAAAAGTTTTCACTTACGATGATAAAACCTTACATGATAGGTTATAGCTGACTTCCATATTGAATATCTTAAAGCAATGTGCATTTTTCTCTAAATTTAAACTTACAAACAAGCCTGCATTTGCACTCTCCAGTAAAGAAAACCGCTGAGAAAAGTAATATTTAGCCTTCTTCACCGTAAAGAAACAAGACTGCATATCGACTTCAACTTATAACTAAGTCATCGTTTGAAACTTCATATATACATGGCTGGACATTTTGGTTCTGTTATGGATGTATGATTTTCGGAAGTTGAGATTTTAAATAAGTGTTTTCCAAATTGAGAGTGTGGTTTCGCGCTGAAGTTGTAACAGCAGGAGAAATCGCCCCATTCTTTTCAAATTCTACCATTGTCACGAACGCAACAACTTACTCTTTCTTTGCGCATTTGCTTCATTACAAATGGATAAAAACTAACATACCGTGTTATAATCTACATGATACAATAACAGAGTTTGGGTTGAAAGTCAGAAGGAGAAGTAAGTTGAGGGGTTAGAGTGCACATTCGGAAATATGGAGTGGCTACATCTTATATGGAGTAAAAGGAAGGGCTAAGAACGAAATTAACAACATATACCCCCATCTCCCTCCTTGCAAAAGTCAATGTCTGGAACAAAGGGTTAAATTTAACTTCCGTATG
Source organism: Pseudognaphalium luteoalbum (assembly GCA_963422505.1). Classification (NCBI taxonomy): domain Eukaryota; kingdom Viridiplantae; phylum Streptophyta; class Magnoliopsida; order Asterales; family Asteraceae; genus Pseudognaphalium; species Pseudognaphalium luteoalbum. The sequence goes on from OY730198.1 coordinate 98,877,555, forward strand.
TTTGTTTGGACTACATACGCACAAAATTGACGAGCGAAGAAGCCACCACTTCAAATAGGGTTTTGTGGAAATTGAATCTCCAGTTCTTTTTCCTCCATCTGCAAGGTATGATCAAACCCATTCAATTACTTATTTCATTGTTTATGTGATTCCAACCTATAAATCATCGATTTAGGTTTTTTAGAATTAGTCCTTAATTAGGCTAATCAAGTGGTTTGTGCTTCAATGTTCCTAATTAGTCTTCGTACTTGCTCTCAATTAGATTCAATTATCTGTATATGTTCGTAATTTTTTATGATACAATGACAATTACGTATACGAATTAAATCTATATATTAATGTCTGTTCATGAATGAATGTCATGACTGATGTCGGCGGTTTTTATTATTGGTCACACTGACTGATTTCGTAATTGCAGCGGAATACAACGTGTTTATGAATGATTGTCATAGAGTTAGATTATCATCCGATTTGTACTTGTGTGCCAAACATCGGCTATAACTCGATTGCATTTGATAACATATATGTATTCATAACGAGTGTCTGATTAAATTGTATTTATTCCTATCATACATTCTGACACATTCGAACAGATATAGTATTTTTAGGTTTCTATCGATTAATAATATGTATACAACATCCGTTGTTTGTATTTGTTCAAAAATTATGATTTAATAAAAAATGGATTGTTATATTAATCAGTAGATCTATTGTTTCATTCTTTGTCTCTCACTAAAACGCTTTCATGGAGGATTATCTAAGCGAAAAACTATGCTATCGTAATGTGGATTCTGTGCAAATCTTCTGCTGAAACTCTATTAATGCAAAACTATAGGGTGATTTTCAGATTATTGATGCTTCTATATTTTCATCATTTGAACTTTGAAATTTTGTAACAGTGGAGGTACCACCACTGTTTTCCCTTATTCAGGCCCTGGACATTTGCAACAACCCGAGCTTATTATTGTACTGTCTATTTAAGTTTGACATCTCCCTACACTCTGTTATTGTTCTCAATATATCTGAAATTTGATGGTTCTATATACTGCACTAGTATGAGGAAGTACATTAATGTTATAGTTCTTAGCTCTGAAACGGATTAAATAGTTGTATAATGTTATAGTGTTTGAAAGGATTGAATGATTAATTAATTTTAGAAAATATATGAAATGTGTTTTTTATTGGAATTGGAATACATTTGCATTTTACTTGCTTTTTAGGATTTTACAGTATTGGTATTTAGCATCTTTTGCTCATGGGTTTCACTCCTTAGCTTTTCAAATCTGAAGTTCCTAGCTGACATCCATCTAATCTGAAAGGATCTTTATTCCACTATCTGGGTAACTGAAATTTGTGTCTCGTGTTTTGGTTCAGACCAATATTATGTCTGGTCCTCGTGAAACGCGCTATTCCATCGGTTCTCCAGAGATGTTGAGGATCATGAAAACACTCCTTCAACATTAAATTATGCATCGTCTCAATCCATTCAAGGACTTGATGAACGATCTGGTAACACCATTATAGTGCCATCTGTTTGTTTTACTCTTGTAATGTTACTCAAACATATTGGAGACATAACGATATAAATACCGTGGATCCTTTCTATGCAAATGCAGTTGCACGGAAACCATCACATAACCAAAATCAGGAAGAAGGCTGCAATCATCAACTATATCAAGTACACCGTTTCGTGACATTACAAATCATGGTATGTCCATGAAATTTCCTTTGGTCTGATTTACTGTTATCCTTATTCCAACATAAAACTATCTAATTAAAATGCCTATCACTGAATAAATTATTGGTTATGTTCTACATGAAGACGATGACTTGAATTAAACTTGACTTGTGGAATAATGCTTTCTACAGTTGTCTCGCCTGTTATTTCTAACTCGGGGAAAACAACGAATTTAAAGACACCACCTAACAAAATTGCGGATCGTGAGTCACCCCTATTAACATCTACAACTGGTCAGTAAAATGAGGACTTTACCCGGTTACTACTAACACGGTCAACTTGTATTTGTTCATATTTTCTGTATTGTTATTACTTAATCACATAATAGCCATATTCAGAATATTCATGCGTCCCTTTTTTTTGCAGTGAACAATAGCTCATTGATACAACTAAGTGGTACCACCCAAGATAGGACGGTCCCCCATGGTAGAGGTAGACCACCCAAAAAGAAAATCACAAGAGCTGATGCAGTTCCTTTCCGACTGCCACCTCCGTATAACTCTCCATCACCAGACACAGGTTAGTTGTTCAAATGATAATATTAATTGATGTCGAACTTGCACCCTTTCAATTCCGAGCTTGGAAAACAACTCCCTTCCATTTGTGATTTTCGATGAGCCCTGACAACTTAGTCGACATTTATTATCCACTAACACAAAATTCCATTATAAAGTATACTAACAGAAAGTCTGTTACAGTCGACACATCTGGTGTTCAGCATTCAGAAACGTTAGCATCTGAGAATACACCAACTGACAATGATGTGCGCCGTGGTTCACCTCTTTCAACAGTTACATTTGGTTAGTTAATCCCAGGAATATGAAAGTTATTACACACCTAGAAATTCGCAAGCTTACAGTGCTATATGTTAATCAACACCATTTTCAGACAGTGTAGCATGTATTGTGATTTTTGTGCAGTCAATAATAGATCATCAATTGAGCACAACCCTAACACTCAGCCTACAAATGTTCGACGTGGTAGAGGTAGACCACCAAAAAGTAAAACTACACAACCTGATGTCCTGCCTTTTCGACACCCGCATCCATCTAGCTCTCCATCACCATGCACAGGTTTTTTCTACTTTTGACTAATCTATATACATTAGCCCTCCTTTCCAGTATCACACTTTTTTAGCATGGAAACCTTCATACGAGCAATTTCTTTTTACACAAGTGGGACCAAGCTCTTCCATAAACAACCCACCAGCAACAGCTGAAGAATTTTCGGTTGCTCCTATACCTTTTGAATTGCCATCTCAGTTCAGTTCTCCAGGTAAGAAGATTGGTTAAAACTGTCAGTGCTATCCAACATTCCAGCCATTTGCTTTATAGTGGTTATTTTTCTTTGCCCAAAAACAGGTCTCACTGCGGAACCCGGTGCTTCAACATCTACACATGGTACCTCAGAGGAGCTCAACACCAACCACGTTGAGAATGTACGCGACAGATTCAGAGGCATATCTCCGGGTGCTGTTTCCATCCTCTTCATTGTGCATTACCTCTGACCTTTAATAATTTTTATATCGTCAAACTTCACAATACAAATATCAACTTACTATTTAATTGTAAATTGCATTATTATTTTCTGCTGTATCAGAATACCGTGATATTGGTGACCCAGATTTTATATGTGAAGCATGTAACGCCAAATTATGGAGAAGCGAGGCTAAGCGTAACAACAAAGACTTAAAGAAAAGGGTGTACTCTCTTTGTTGTTACGATGGTAAGGTTGAACTCCCAAGATTACACCACCCACCTCAGATGCTTCTTGATTTATACACCGGCCAGTCGGTTAGAAGCAAGAACTTCCGTGAAAATATTATGAGGTATAATATGATGTTCAGCTTCACATCTATTGGTGGTAAGATTGACCACTGTCAACAACGGAGGTGGTCCCTATGTATACAGAATGTGTGGCCAGAACTATCACCTTGCTGGTAGTCTTCTTCCTGAAGACGGTTCTGACCCTAAGTTTTGTCAACTTTACATAAATGATACCGCCAATGAAGAAGATAACAGAATTGCTGCGTACAGGTATCAATCCATTCATACTGATTAGTTAAAACGTTTTTTGTTGAACCGGTATGTTTGCATCGGGGTTAATTATGCTTATACCACAGTAAGTAATTTTACATTTTATCGGATCGGTTTTATGTACTCCAACATTATTTTACTTAACTTAAAGTCTCATTGCTACAGTTCGGGAGGTAAAAGATCAGAATCAAAGTCGTACTCTTTGGAGAAGTCGACCATAACTGAAATCCAGGGTCTTCTCGATATTGTAAACGAGTTGGTAAAACAATTCAGAACTGCACGAGACAGATTCGGCGAGAACACCGGCGAGTCCATCCGATTGAGGCTGATTGGCCGTAGAGACAAAGATGGTAGAACGTATAACTTGCCAACCGCTGATGAGGTGGCTGCACTGGTAATTGGTGACATTGATGGAACCTGTGATAGCAGGGATATTATTCTTGAGACACAATCCAGGCAACTACAGCGTGTCAATGAGCTCCATCCATCCTACCTCGCCCTACAGTACCCTTTGTTGTTTCCATTCGCAGAGGATGGATACAGAGATAATATTTTCCACAGGGGTGTTGTTGAAGAAGATGAATCTGGTCGTATAAGACTAACTTTGAGGGAGTTCTTCGCATACAGACTTCTGTACAGGGTAGGAGAGATCTCGCTTATTTTAATGTCAAGGAAGTTACTCCAACAGTTCATCGTCGATGCGTACACTATGGTTGAAAACAGCCGACTAAATTATATACGTCACAATCAAAAGACTTCCAGAGTGGCTTCTTTGACCAACCTGTACAGTGTGCAGGAGTCTGGTAATTCTGAAGTTTCTGACGTCGGTAACCGTGTCATTTTACCATCCTCATTTACAGGTGGGCCGCGCTACATGCAGCAGAACTATCTTGACGCAATGGCCATTGTCAAGACGTTTGGCTACCCTGACTTATTTATAACATGAACCTGCAATCCAAACTGGCCCGAGTTGCTACGGTTTAGTGATGGTGAAGGACTTAAACCGCACGACGCGCCACAGATGATAACAAGAGCATTCAAATCAAAGTTGGACGATCTCATATCACTAATAAAGAATGACCTTGTGTTAGGCAAGGTTGTTGCAGGTAATTAGATTTATTCTTGAATTTATGCGCCGTTACTACAATTTTCCCGCAAAACTATTACAAACCTTGTAACTCTAACCAAACTGTGTTTCAGTTGTATACACAGTTGAGTTTCAAAAGCGTGGACTTCCTCATTGCCATATATGCCTTTTTCTGGACAAAGATGACAAGCTTCCCAACGCATCCGACATATATCGGGTTATTTCTGCAGAAATTCCTGACAAGGAAGAGGATCCGGATTTGTATGCAATCGTAGCTGATCAGATGATGCACGGCCCATGTGGTAAAGACAATCCAAAGTGTGCATGTATGAAGAACAAAACATGCTCCAAACACTTCCCAAAAGACTTTACATGTGAGACACACATTGATGAATCTGGATATCCTGTTTACAGAAGGCGTAGGGATGGTAACGTTGTCATGAAGGGAAAAACCCCATTGGACAACAGGTAATTCTGTAATGGATTTTAGTTGTAGTCAATATTGCACTTTTTGGTTTAACATTACACTAAATTATGATGCTTATACCTAAATACAGATACGTTGTTCCGTACAACAAAACGTTGCTAAAACAGTATCAAGCCCACATGAATATCGAGTGGTGCAACCAATTGGGGTCTATCAAGTACCTTTTCAAGTATATAAGCAAAGGACCAGACCGCATATCAGTTTCATTTCAGAGCACTGATAAACAGAGGACTGATAAACAAAGTGCTGGCAAAAGCCGTAAGCGTAACGTTAATGAGATTGATGACTATTTTTCATGCCGTTATGTGTCAGCCTGTGAAGCGGCTTGGCGTTTATTTAACTTCGATCTCATCTACCGAACACCTGCTGTGTACAGGTTGCCATTTCATTTACCAAATCAGCAACCTATAGTATTTGACGCGGATGACAACATTAATTCGGTACTTTCTAAGCAATTTGTTGGTACACCCCAGTTCCTGGAGTGGATGGAATGCAATACAACAGATTCACTTGAACTTATTCACATTATTATTTTCTGTTTGTTATACTTACATGTCTTTTATTTGTTCCAATTTTATTATTCACATTATTATTTTCTGTTTGTTTCAACAATATTACATAATTACAAAAAACAATTACTAGAACTTATCAAACTATTCACTTTACTATCATTCATCTTTAAAAAAAAAAAAAAAAAAGTCAGTTAAACATACTTAAATTTGGACATAATTAAAGATAAAACTGATATGAATAGTTATCCTAAACTACATTAAAATCCAAAAATGAACGTTGACGAACATTATATTGAACGGAATGAGTAAATAATTTACCTGATCATCTTTTAATATGGAACTAAAATTAGAATGCCTAGTTTAGTTTACTTAGTGGACATGTCAATGGTTCTTCTTAGTACTACATCATATTAAATCATTTAAGATTTAAGATGTTGACATCACAGCATAATTAACAACTTTTTAAATTAATGCTAACAACTTTTTAAATTAATGCTATTATTAAAATGACCGTTGACTGTTTGTATTAAATGTACTATGTACCATAAGTATGATCCGATTCTTCTTCAATAATCTTTTTTCTTTTTTGCATTATAAGTATTATTAACCGGCAACAACTTTTCTTCTACCAATATGTGTTCTTTCACAAACATATCACAAATGGAGTTATCACCGTATCCTCCATTCTCCCTTCGATTCTTCACTGTTCTAAAAAAACTCATAATTGTTGACGAAAGGATGATCTTCTTCCTCCTCCCCTATGTCCCAGACGATAGGTTCAAATTCGGTTTCCTCCGCCTCCAAAGTATAATATTTTGAATCCTTACCGGCAAACTTAATTAGGAGTCAAAACTCGCCTCCCAAAACTACATTATTCGGGAACCATGAAAGTTCGGATTGACCTTACTGGCATACTTAGAAAACGACACAACTTGCTTCCCGAAACCCTTCCGACCGCCTACACGGTGATTCATGTAATCATGAATGAAATAATTTGGGTCTTCTTTATCTATGCTTTTTCATATTTAACTTGATCTACTAACCTCCCATCGGCATGTAAGCTCTTGAATTTGTTTCTTGAATCATGCAATCTCCACATCACGTGGATCCGTCTAGTTGCTTACTTCCGCGAATCTACGAGTTAGATGTCTTCCACGCAGTCGATCAACTATTACAAGTTAGATGTCTTCCACGTAGTCGTTCAACTATCAACACCAGGAGCTCTTTGATACCGAACAATCAAATAACAAGTGTAATCACAAGAATTTCAATGAGATAATTCTTAAGAAAGTAACGGTATACAGAGGATCATAGAAGAAATGGGTATTTGAGGAGAAGATATCATTGTAGCCATTGGATCATCTTTTGTTTGAATCAATGGTTATAATAGATGGCATTTTTGTAATTAGTATAAACAATAGGGTTTAGAGTTAACAAGAAAAAATATAACAAAATATTTCACCCCACACCTTTCCGCTAATTTAATTTTTACATTTTCTAACCCATCCATTATTTTTTTTCCTTCCCCCAACCCCACCTACCACCACCTGGAGCCACCGCCAGCCGTCGGAGTTTTGTTTTCATTTTTTTATTATATATAGTATCAAATTTTTACTACATTTTGAATGAAACTATAAGCATTTTTGTCTGCATTTTATATATTATTGTTTTCTAACTACAACTTGTATATATATTTATTGCATCTTTTATACACGACGTCAGCAAAATGCAGTTCAAATGGATAATATGTATAATATAAAATGCAGTAAAGCTAGAATAATATGTTTTATGTAACATCCCAATTTCGGGCCTAAAAGTTTTAGGTATTTTAAATTGGTAATTGAAAATAAATGATTAAAAGAGTCACCGAATTAATTGTGACTAATAAATTATTACTTGTTTTAACTTACCGAAGTTGACGGTAAAATAAAAATGTTTCAATTTACGGATATTTTCGGGTTCCAGAGAACAGATTAAATGGGGTATTAAAACTTATGAGTCATCATGGCTTTTATTAGGGAACGACACATGTTTTGACTAGATGCATATCATTTCCTAAAAAGTTTAAAAGTTATTCCCAGACACATTCTTTTGTCTCCAATTCCTTTCCATATTCTCTGTACCAAACCAAAGTTTAAGAAATCATGTCTTAATCAAGAAATTAATTATATTGTGGATTCAAGAATTGTAGAAGTCAGATTATAGTATATAATCATCGAATTGTTCTTCAAGAGAAAAAGGGGTAAGTATTCTTGAATCCATTTATCAATAATCTTGGTTTGATGATGAAAATTGATAAGACTATGAATTATATATAGAAATGGTTAGAAGAAACTGATTTTGTTGTTTATATGTTTGTAATTATTGATTATCCTAAGTGATTATGCAAGAAAAATTGGTGTTCTTCATGTTTTAATAAAAAACCTAATAATTTGGGTATTATTGATTTTGAGTGTAAATTGTTAATTGCTAAATGATTATAAGGGTTTATTGTTATTACATGATTATACATATTGCAAGAGATTAAAAACTGAGTAGATTGGTGTATTGCATTTGTTGTTTGGTATATTGTGGGTTTGGCTCGGCATGAACAGAAGAACAACAGCAGCAGGTACCCTGCTCGGGGGTGGGTACCCGGCGGGTAAGTGCAGCAGCAGCAGCAATCCAGTTTCTGTTTTAGTACTTGTTTGCGTATTTGGTTTAAAGTATGATTCTTATATGATAATAAATGGAATACTTGATAAATATAACTAATTAGTTATTGTGTTAAGGTTTTGTAATATTTATATGATTATTGAGATAATCTTAAATGGATAATGATGGTAGTTTTAGATATAAATATAAGTGTGGCTTATGTATATATTTATACATTGAAAATGTGCCATGTAATCAAAATCTAATCTTGTGGTTATATGTTCATGTGACAAACATGAAATATAAATTGAAATGTTACATAGTTATGTAAATTAAGATGATATATGTGATAGAATGATATGTAAATCTTGAATTATTTGTAATCATTATTATTAATATGAATATAGTATTAAGACATGCTATATAATGAATATTAATATGACTTTATGTTATTTTTTATATCGAATATGATTATATGAAATATATTATTGTTATGTGTATAATATAGAATGATGAATTGTATCAAGTATAGTTTGAAGATTTATTGGAATAAGTTACTAACTTATTATTATTCCTATTCTTAGATAATCAGAAGGCTCGGTAACATTAGACCACCGAGTGGACACCAAAGGTTTTGGTGAGTGGATCTCTGGCTCTCAGGGTAACTTGGTTGTAACAGATTTGGTTACACCAGGTTATCATGTTTGATCCATCTTTGACTGTTAACTTGTTTATATATTGCATTGTTATTGTGCATTGGGTATATATGGTCAAGGGACGTATATTGACTCGATTAATATAGAGTATATTATTCTTATGTATTTGTCATATATGGTCGGGCGAAGTATATTGACTCGATTAATATAGTTATATTATTACTATTATTATTATATTATTACTATTATGTATTGTCATATATGGTCAAGGGACGTATATGGACTTGATTATTGTAGTATGGAGTTATTATTTATACAATTGTCATATATGGTCAAGGGACGTATATTGACTAAGTTATTATAGTTTGTATTATTACATGTGCATTAGTCATATATGGTCAGAGGACGTATATGGACTTAGATTGTACATTTGTCATATATGGTCATTAGACGTATATTGATTGGGTTACATAGTTGCTTTATGATTTGATGCATGGGTCATAATTGGTCACTAGACGTTTATGGCTTTATTTTTGTATTTGTCGTATATGGCCAGCAGGCGTATATGGACTTTTATTTGGTGCATGGGTCATAATTGGTCAGTAGACGTTTATGACTTTATTTGTGCATTTAACATATATGGTCTTTGATGTATATGTGTACGAGAGGTCAATGGGATATTGGGCTTATGGGTTATTGTTGGGCCAGGTTAGAATCTGGATACACTAGTTGTATGGAGATTCTTTGTTGGTGGGGCAATAATGTAAGCTATCGGTAAACGTCTGTAGGGGCCTGCAGTTGGTTACAAGTGTTCTTGGGAGCCACCGCGGCAATGGTTTCCAAGGACCACCGATCCTCTTGTATCTTATGTGGTATCTTATTTGATATTGTAATTGACATTGTGTGCATCATGATATATTTGTTGTAGGCAAATGTGTTAGAGCTAAGTTATGCTGTTAGTTAGTGATCCTCTCACTTAGCCTTGCGCTAACCCCACGTTGCTAAACATTTTACAGGTTTTGTATTGGATGTTGGATTGGGCAACAGGAATCTGGATGGAATGTTTGACAAGCTACTGTGGTTACTCTGATTGTTTTAGGAAAAAGTCAGAAGTTATGTTTTTGTTAAATATAACAACCGGTTTCATCTAAACGGTTTTGTGTATGTTGATAATGTTTTATGTAAATAGCTTTGTAATTACATATTTAGAATTGGGAGGTTTTGAAAAGTCACGGAATTTTATAGAGTGTTAAATTGGGACATCGCTTCCGAGTAACAGAAAATATATGTTTATATATTGAAAATGACATGTGTTATTTCGTAAGAAAAGCCGGGTCTTACAAGTTGGTATCAGAGCATAGGTTTGGGTGAATTGAGCATGAGTTTGTGTTCAATCCCAAATCTATTTTAGTGTTACTTAAACATTCCAGAATTCGGGGTTAGCAACAGTGAGGAAAATTGATCTGTATGATAAATACTAACACTTATCGAGTTTGAGTATTGTTTTGATTTCAGAGACGGCGAGAGTACGACTGGTGCTCTCAGATTTTCACTTGGAAAAATCAGGTAACATAAGATAAACTTTTCTGAATTTAGTTAAATCGAAATGTTTATTGTGTTATGTGATTAGAAGTAAAGTTAATGTGAATTAGCTTGACATCTAGATGTGAATAAAAAAAGTAGATGGTTTTTGATATGAAGTATCCTGACAACGAAAGTGTGAAAAACCTAATATTGCAATGATTGGCCACCATTGTTATATTACGTTATGTCACATGAACTTGTTAAGGATACCTAGTATCAAGAGGATTATGTAGTTATAGAAATTGAATATGAAAATGGCTAAATTAGTTATATCATGATTTAGACATATTGAATTGAATGAGTAGAAATAACTTAAATGTGATTAGTCTTGTTTAAAGAAGACTAGAAAATTAAGTTATGGAAACTTGAGAATTTGAATGATTAAATTCTAGTTTTGTAGTAGAAAAAGGATTAAAAAGAATTACCTGAATTGACATGTAGAATGAGATGAAAAGCTAAATGATTGATGTTTTGATTGTCTTATTAAAGAAGTCAAAATGATTAATGGTAAAGTATACTTAAAAGTTGCTATTTGATTAGGTGATTGAATTTCGGGTTAAATGGATTGGCATAGATTTCGGGGACGCAATCCTTTTTAAGGAGGGTAGAGTTGTAACATCCCAATTTCGGGCCTAAAAGTTTTAGGTATTTTAAATTGGTAATTGAAAATAAATGATTAAAAGAGTCACCGAATTAATTGTGACTAATAAATTATTACTTGTTTTAACTTACCGAAGTTTACGGTAAAATAAAAATGTTTCAATTTACGGGTATTTTCGGGTTCCAGAGAACAGATTAAATGGGGTATTAAAACTTATGAGTCATCATGGCTTTTATTAGGGAACGACACATGTTTTGACTAGATGCATATCATTTCCTAAAAAGTTTAAAAGTTATTCCCAGACACATTCTTTTGTCTCCAATTCCTTTCCATATTCTCTGTACCAAACCAAAGTTTAAGAAATCATGTCTTAATCAAGAAATTAATTATATTGTGGATTCAAGAATTGTAGAAGTCAGATTATAGTATATAATCATCGAATTGTTCTTCAAGAGAAAAAGGGGTAAGTATTCTTGAATCCATTTATCAATAATCTTGGTTTGATGATGAAAATTGATAAGACTATGAATTATATATAGAAATGGTTAGAAGAAACTGATTTTGTTGTTTATATGTTTGTAATTATTGATTATCCTAAGTGATTATGCAAGAAAAATTGGTGTTCTTCATGTTTTAATAAAAAACCTAATAATTTGGGTATTATTGATTTTGAGTGTAAATTGTTAATTGCTAAATGATTATAAGGGTTTATTGTTATTACATGATTATACATATTGCAAGAGATTAAAAACTGAGTAGATTGGTGTATTGCATTTGTTGTTTGGTATATTGTGGGTTTGGCTCGGCATGAACAGAAGAACAACAGCAGCAGGTACCCTGCTCGGGGGTGGGTACCCGGCGGGTAAGTGCAGCAGCAGCAGCAATCCAGTTTCTGTTTTAGTACTTGTTTGCGTATTTGGTTTAAAGTATGATTCTTATATGATAATAAATGGAATACTTGATAAATATAACTAATTAGTTATTGTGTTAAGGTTTTGTAATATTTATATGATTATTGAGATAATCTTAAATGGATAATGATGGTAGTTTTAGATATAAATATAAGTGTGGCTTATGTATATATTTATACATTGAAAATGTGCCATGTAATCAAAATCTAATCTTGTGGTTATATGTTCATGTGACAAATAAACATGAAATATAAATTGAAGTGTTACATAGTTATGTAAATTAAGATGATATATGTGATAGAATGATATGTAAATCTTGAATTATTTGTAATCATTATTATTAATATGAATATAGTATTAAGACATGCTATATAATGAATATTAATATGACTTTATGTTATTTTTTATATCGAATATGATTATATGAAATATATTATTGTTATGTGTATAATATAGAATGATGAATTGTATCAAGTATAGTTTGAAGATTTATTGGAATAAGTTACTAACTTGTTATTATTCCTATTTTCAGATACTCAGAAGGCTCGGTAACATTAGATCACCGAGTGGACACCAAAGGTTTTGGTGAGTGGATCTCTGGCTCTCAGGGTAACTTGGTTGTAACAGATTTGGTTACACCAGGTTATCATGTTTGATCCATCTTTGACTGTTAACTTGTTTATATATTGCATTGTTATTGTGCATTGGGTATATATGGTCAAGGGACGTATATTGACTCGATTAATATAGAGTATATTATTCTTATGTATTTGTCATATATGGTCGGGCGAAGTATATTGACTCGATTAATATAGTTATATTATTACTATTATTATTATATTATTACTATTATGTATTGTCATATATGGTCAAGGGACGTATATGGACTTGATTATTGTAGTATGGAGTTATTATTTATACAATTGTCATATATGGTCAAGGGACGTATATTGACTAAGTTATTATAGTTTGTATTATTACATGTGCATTAGTCATATATGGTCAGAGGACGTATATGGACTTAGATTGTACATTTGTCATATATGGTCATTAGACGTATATTGATTGGGTTACATAGTTGCTTTATGATTTGATGCATGGGTCATAATTGGTCACTAGACGTTTATGGCTTTATTTTTGTATTTGTCGTATATGGCCAGCAGGCGTATATGGACTTTTATTTGGTGCATGGGTCATAATTGGTCAGTAGACGTTTATGACTTTATTTGTGCATTTAACATATATGGTCTTTGATGTATATGTGTACGAGAGGTCAATGGGATATTGGGCTTATGGGTTATTGTTGGGCCAGGTTAGAATCTGGATACACTAGTTGTATGGAGATTCTTTGTTGGTGGGGCAATAATGTAAGCTATCGGTAAACGTCTGTAGGGGCCTGCAGTTGGTTACAAGTGTTCTTGGGAGCCACCGCGGCAATGGTTTCCAAGGACCACCGATCCTCTTGTATCTTATGTGGTATCTTATTTGATATTGTAATTGACATTGTGTGCATCATGATATATTTGTTGTAGGCAAATGTGTTAGAGCTAAGTTATGCTGTTAGTTAGTGATCCTCTCACTTAGCCTTGCGCTAACCCCACGTTGCTAAACATTTTACAGGTTTTGTATTGGATGTTGGATTGGGCAACGGGAATCTGGATGGAATGTTTGACAAGCTACTGTGGTTACTCTGATTGTTTTAGGAAAAAGTCAGAAGTTATGTTTTTGTTAAATATAACAACCGGTTTCATCTAAACGGTTTTGTGTATGTTGATAATGTTTTATATAAATAGCTTTGTAATTACATATTTAGAATTGGGAGGTTTTGAAAAGTCACGGAATTTTATAGAGTGTTAAATTGGGACATCGCTTCCGAGTAACAGAAAATATATGTTTATATATTGAAAATGACATGTGTTATTTCGTATGAAAAGCCGGGTCTTACATTTTAACTGAAATATATGCAAGATGCAGTGAAACAATAATATATAGTGTACTTTTATACAAAATGCAGTACAAATAAATAATATTTGATGTAGTTAAAAATAAATAATAAGTAATAAATTTATACAATGCAGTAAAAATAACAAGAGGCAGTACAAATAGATTATGTATAATATGAAATGCAGTAAAAGCGAACAATATGTATTAAATGAAATATATACAACATGCAGTAACAAAATACGTATTATACTTAATTACTGTAGGTCCCGAATTATATGAATATGTTGTAGAGGGGGGGAATGCAACTTCTTTTTGATCAAACACAAGTTTAATTAATAAAATAGTAGCACACACAGATGTAATTTTCAACTTAATTCTTTTATTACGAATGAATCAAAGAATTACAAGTTAGCTAAAGCGGAATCGCTAACTGAAGAACAAATTACACTAACTGCTACCACTTTAGAACACACTAAGAGCTGGCTACTAACTGTTCTTAGACTCTTGCCTATATCAAACAATTGATCGAAATTCACACTTAGCAAATTCTGCTAAGTCTTCTATTTATAGGCGATCATGAACACGTTGAGTAGTTCTTCAACCAACTAAATCACTTCACGTGTCTTCTGATCCATGGGCGAATATCAGACGTGCCCAATGAATATCTGAATTGTACTACAGACACAGTCTGCATTGTGCAGAGGTTGTCCTCCGTGCAATCCACGTGCCGTCGCATAGGTTAAGAATAGCAGGGGATACACCATGCCACAAATATCCACAATTGATAGCTGTAATTCTTCGTACACTATCTCACTAGTTGTCTGGACACACATTTGATGCACCCAAGTATTTGCATAAACAACAAGATTGAATCTGCAACAGACTTGATGTTCTTCATTCTCTGAGCTGGAGCAAAGCATTCTTCACTTTCCGCCAATCAAATACAGTTTTTTGTTTTTTGAAGGAGAACATGACGAAGGGTATATGGGATAAGCTTGTGACTAATTATGCATACTAATAACTTTGATATATTGGTGTGGTGGTTGTTTAAAGCATATATATAGTAACGACATCTAAAAAGAAAAAAAATTATGTGGAGAAGAGGGAGAAGCAATATGATTCAGTATTTTTATTACTATGATTCATTTTTTTATTATTATAATTTATGTAATAAAAAATTGAATCATAGTAATAAAATACTGAATCAATATTGTTTCTCCCTCTTCTCCACCTAAATATCCTTCTCCCTTGATCCTAATCCTATATATATATATATATATATGAGGTTATGAAGGTTGAAGAACAACCCTTATTGTTGATATCATGATTACCTAGGCTATACCAATCATTTGTACACACTATATTGATAGGGTGATTACTTCGACACTTGAAGATGTGCGTAAAGCATTGAGATATAATGAAAGAATGGTTGACACTGGTAGTTTCTTAAGTGGAGAGAATGTATTAGTTACAGAGGATCGCGTGGATTTTTTTTTACCGTGGTAGTTCATAATGTCATTCAATGTCTCGAGTTAGAGTAGATCGGGATTCAGGACATGTGCGATGTGGAGTGTTACTATTGCCGGGGAGAAAGGTCATATGCAGATTTGTTGCCCTCGGTTTCTTATGGATTTATAAAGTATGCGAGATGTGAAGAGAAAGAAGAACGTCGATGAGTGTGAAATATATATAATAACAACTTCAAATGATGAGTTTATGTTAATAGAAACTTCAAAGGTGGAATTTAAAAAGAAAAAAAATTAGTTGTTAGATTTTTCGGCTTCAGTACACATTTTCAATGATCAAGCTATGTTTGAGACATTAAACGGGAATGGACTATTTATAGATCAAAGTCGGTAACAAGGAGGAGATGAGTTTTGAAGTTATTGGGCGTGTACGCTTCAATATCCAAGATGGTAGTGTGAGAACCACTTTGAATGTGACGTATATTCCCGGTGCGACAACAAATATACTTCCATTTCGAGTTTTGACGTCTTGTGGGTACCGTTCTTACAAAGAAAAGATACTTGCAAAGTTTATAAGGGAAATCGACTAGTTCTTCGAGGGAGGAAAATTTGACAAACCATTCTTATTTGAAAGGGGAAGATTTGCAAGGGAGGACTTATTACGAGTTCAATAAAGAGAAAAAGACTGATAATATAGTACATTTCTTTGTTAACGAGGAGATTTAGGAAATTTGAGCCAAGGGATGGTGTGTTTCTATTTGACTCATATTAGTTGCTACCTTGATGGGAGTTATAAAAGGAATTTGATTTTGAATCATATTAGAGTAAGGGTTAGACCATCCACAATGGGATGATGTGGATGGTCCAATACAAATTCATCCAACTAATTTTTTGCATCGTGTATTGCCAAATCATCCAATAGTTTAAAGAGCAACCTTGTGTACTTCAAATTTCATTAGACTCAAAAGGTGGTCCCCATCTTCGATTCCTTTTCTTTTATAAGCATTATTCAACCTCATTTGTGGTCTCAACCTTCATTGCTTCAACTTTGAAAGGTTTAACAGATCGTATGTAAATTGATGAGATGATGATGTGTCAATGTATTGGATCATAAAAAGACTAATGCATTGTGGATGGTCTTATGTTATATGTATATATAAAAGTATCATGTTACATTATTCTATTATAAAAGTATCATGTTACATTATTCTATGGAGGAGAGAAAAGCTTTCGAGAGTATTCAAAGATTATTTAGAGTTGTGCATATTCATTTTTAAGAAATGATAAAATGTTTGTATCATAATTGTTACTACATATGCCCCACATTTATAGTCATATATCAGCTAAGAGATAAGTTATTTAGAAAAAAAATGTAATCATTAATTAAATCTTTCAGCCAAACACAATTTTATCATCTTATCTATCTATTAAACGGGGGTTTAAGCTGACGTCGTGCCGCTGCTTTCCCCCAATAATTAGCTGAGTCGTGGCTTCATAAGGTGTTAGAAATTATCTCCGAATTTTGAATTATTTGTATAATTGTTTCAAGCAAAAATTGTATAATATGGTCTCTCTTTCCTTGTCCCCTTCCCCTTTTGACATATTTGCATGTGATCAATACGTGTCCACCGTGTAGATTCTTGCATGACATTGAACTATATTTTGTCAAGTAGCAAAATATCGTATC
Organism: Pseudognaphalium luteoalbum; assembly: GCA_963422505.1. Classification (NCBI taxonomy): domain Eukaryota; kingdom Viridiplantae; phylum Streptophyta; class Magnoliopsida; order Asterales; family Asteraceae; genus Pseudognaphalium; species Pseudognaphalium luteoalbum. The sequence continues at coordinate 98,894,898 of OY730198.1, forward strand.
CGTGATACATATCTCACAGAAGATTTCCTGCCATGAAAGAGAGTGTTAACATGAAAGAGAATGTTTGCATGGAAGAGAATGTAAACATGAAAGAGAATGAGAATGTGAGAATGTGTGAGAATGAGAATGTGAGAATGTGACAGTGTGAGAATAGATTGCATGCAAGTCTTTCTATTTTGTCATTTACCCAAATCGAATCCATTTAGCAAATTCCATCAGAAATTTTCTCTCCCTTCACATGTGTCTATGCATGCAATATTAATTTTTTATTTTATTTTATTTTTTTTCTTGCATATGCATAAACGTAAATGGGGTCTATAAATAGACAATTCCAAATGCTTTTTGTGAATCCTTCCTCCCTCTAAAGCTTTCTCCCCACATTTCGCTTTCTATATACAACTTATTTACATGGATGACCAACCACTTAATTTCATTTCTGATCTTAACACTATGAACGATACTTGGAAGTTGAAGGTACGTATACTTCGGTTGTGCAAGTCCACATTTCAGATCGACATGATACTTATGGATGAAAGGGTATGTACAGTGATCATGAATAGATTCTATGTTAAGCATACAATTTGCAACGCTATTTACTATCATTTTATAATTTTATTGTAGGGTGACAAAATTCAGGCAACAGTTAAGAAAGCATTGTTTTCTTAAGAAAGCATTGTTTTCTGTTTTTGAACATGTATTGGAGGAGGGTTTGGTAATATTTATGAGCAAGTTTGGAGTTGCCGACAACAACGGAAAGTACCCTATGTTGAACCATCCTTTCAAGATTAACTTTTATCGTTCCACACAGCTTAAGAGATCTATTAACTTTGATGGACCCCGATATGGTTTCTCTTTCGTTAACTTTGATGATTTATCCAAATTTTCTGATGATCCAGATGTACCAATTGGTTCGTACTTTTTTCTTTTATTACATTTTATTATTTGTTATGTAATTATTTGCTTCACATGTATTAATGACTTAACTAAATTTATTTTTTTCTTGCAGATGTTATTGGGTGTGTTGTTGAGTGTGGTAATTTGGATCTCTACGATAAAGGAGATGGTCGCGAGGGTAAAAGAATGCATTTGGTCCTTGAAGATCTCTTGTAAGTTTTTATTGTATACAATCATTTCTTTACAGTTACCAATTTTTTATCGTTTACATTAATTTTTGTTTCACACTTAATTTTAAATTTTAACATGTAGAGGAACAAAAGTCAATTGTACTCTATGGGATAACTATGCTGAGCAATTTCAAGCATTTATCGAACGCAATGTTTACCACTATATTGTAATCATTGTGCAGTTTGGTCGTATTCGCAAATGGAAAGGTTTTTTATGCTTCTTGGTTATTTTTTCTGTATTTTAAAATATTATAAGTTTATATTTACAATTCTTCTTTATTTTAGGTGAGCCTAATATTCAGAATGCTCTATTTGGAACCAAACTTTTTATCGATGATGACATCACAGAGATAAATGATTTCAAAAAAGGTTAGATATGAATATTATATCAATATAAATATGTACCAATTAATTATAGCTTATTTTAATTATTTTTCCTATACAAAATGTAGGTTTAGTGGTAAGCTTGGTACTTCCACTTCTTCTCAAGGTTGTAGTCAGCTGTAGCCAGCGTGTTAACAGTTTACGTGAAGAATCTCTTCATGAAACTAAGCGTGCGACCATTGATGCAATTGTTGACTCTATGAATGTTTGTATATTATTTTTTATTTAAACAACATTTTTACTAATTAACCTATTTTATATTAATCATATTAATAGTAACTACTTTTGCAGAAGATGGTATGTGTTGTTGTTTGTACCATTAAGTCTGTGGACCAGCAGCATGGTTGGTTTTATTCTGCTTGTCGTAAGCATAAAAGTAAAGTAGTCACGAAGTCTGAATTTATTGACCTTGATGTTAATGAACCAATTGTTGATGATGATGATGGTAGTCTCTATTGTAGAAAATGTAAGGGTAAAGCTTCTTCTGTGATTCCCAGGTATATATATATTATAAATTTAAATTTTTTCCATTACTAAAAAATAGATATATATCTATTTTTATACATCTAATTTTTAAATTTTTTTCTGACAGTTACAAGCTTCAGATTTCAAGATGCTACTGGTAGCACATCTTTTGTGTTGTTTGATCGTGATGTTTTCAAACTTATTCACAAATCTGCAGCTGAAATCCGTGACAGACAAGAAAGGGTCATATATGTTATTAACTTTTAATTATAAATACTTTAAACATATAATTATGTTTTCTAACACACTGTATTTAAACAGGAAAGCGTTGGTGATGTATTTCCTGATGATTTTGATGTTCTTCTAGATCAAAAGTATATTTTCAAGGTTGATGCATCTGATTACAACATCGAAAATGGTTATCAAGTGTACACTGTTTACAAAGTTTGTTCAGATCCAAGTATTATTAAAGATTTTGTTGAAACAGATGTAGCTGATCAGGTATTTATTTATATATCACCTTCTACATCATGTTATATTCCGTTTATGTTTTTGTTTTTTATTGTTAATTTTTAATTAATGTATATTTTATTTTATCATATTTAGTATGTTGGGTTAGAAGACAATGTTGATGCTTATCCTGGTCAAGGTTCACCTGTTCGTTCAAAGGTATATTTATTTTATTGTTAAATGATACAAATATATATTTATCTTTTATTATATCCTTTTAATTCATTTATGTATATAAACTTTGATGTTTTTACTATTTTTATAGGATCTGGTATCTTCTAATGATGATTCATCTTCTGGTTTTGATGATGATCATCAAACTGTTAGCAGTCCATTCAAGCGTCCTAGAGATGTTGATGTCAACGAACTTCCTCCACAAAACTCTTCGTCCAAAAAACGTTTAGTTGCTATCAAGATTGAAAAGCCTTGATTGATCATGCCTTCACTCATCTTCAACTCTGTCAAGATTGAAAAGCTTTGATTGATCATGCCTTCACTCAGCTTCAACCCTATCTTTATCTGTTTTAATCGTCACTTTTCTATTTCCAAGTTATGTTTGTGTCGGTTGTATTGACTAGACTACTATCGTATTTTCTACTATGTTGAATGAAAGTTTATATCTTTTATTTTAAGTTTTATATTACGCAGTGTTTTATTTATTTAAGTTTGCTATGTTGATTTTCCTTTAATGAATATCAACAATATTCAATTAGACTCGATATCAATGTTACATTAGATGAGCCACCTAATTTATTACTGTTTTTTTGTTCATGTCATTCTTAATATTCTTTTTTTTCATTGTTATCATACTTTTCACCAATACAGCACATTGATGTAGTCAGCCATATAATATTGAAAAACAAAGATTTGCACTAGGATAATTTTGTAATACAACATATAGAATTGATAATAAACGTACATTACCTATGTGTTAATAAAAAACATGCTGAAGTATTCAAAATGTTAACTTATCAGATTGCTTTACAGTTACATGAAAACCAAGCTATTACAATTAAATTGAAACCTTAACCTTATTTTCATATATAATATCCGTCGTTCATTAGTTGATGTTCTAAATATTTTCAGTTGTCTATTACGTAGCTCATTCTATATTCATAACGTTTCTCTATATATATATTTCATTTTATTAATCTGTAGAGCGTTACATGATAAATCCAAAAGCACTATTTTTCACCTATTTTGACACACTATATTGTGTAACTTAAATAATCCACCTTATCTATCTATCTATTACAACGATAATAAAAAAAATGTACTCCATAGAAATCACTAAATTGTAAATGTTATTATTCACCTTTGTACATCAGTTATCTTATATTTGTTATACAATAATTTAACTCCATATTAACACATACATGTTTTTGGCAATTTCTTTCAATAGCATTAACAAATTTCATTTTATTAAAAATAGAAAAAGTAGAAATTGATTGCATGCAATTTTGTTTACTTTTCTTTGTAATCATGTTGCATACTTTTTCAAGACTGCCAGACATGCATTTTACATGCATGTTTTTTCAATATATTTTTTTCCCTTATTTTTATAAATCTATTTCCTATATAAATCATCATCTCCACTTCAAAGTTTTTTTCATTCTTCTTTGTCTCTTACTCATAGCACACAAAATGTTTTTATGTTGTTAGCTCTCTTCATCCATGGATCGTGACAAGTTTAGATTGGCAAGGAGAAATCGTTCAAATGTTCTTGCAAGTAAAAAGAGAAGACCGGTTGTTACATCATCATCTAATGAGATATGTTTTACTCAATCTCCATTGTCTATACAGGGCGGTAAATTTTTTACGAGTTTAATACCTTTCATTAAATTCTTATTATTAATCCATTAACATCAACTTTTCATTTCATCTACGTTCAGGGGCGGACCCACTTGTTAACCACCGGTGGCCCATGACACCAGTCACCTTGGGCTATGTAGTGTAATTTGTTTGGGCTTTTTATGAGTGACACCAAAGAATTAATTTTGTGACCCCATTGACTCCAAGAGTGCACCTTTAATGAGTTGGTCCAAACTGAGTTACAGCCCATTATGTCACTAATTTCAACGGCCCATATTGAGAGTTACAACTTGAAGAAAAAAATATATCGTAGGTTCCAAATTTCAATTCGTATTGTCGGCAGAAAAGGACGCAACAACGGATATATATCAGTGTATTAGTTTTGCTGAGCCACCCCTAACAAGCCCACTAATATTAGTAAAACAGAGTCCAGCCCATCAATGTTTATTTAGAAGATAAATTGTGATTAAAACTAAACTTGATTTAGAATTTTAACATTATACTCCGTAGTACTTGTACAATTGAACTAGATAACTTCATAGAACTATATTTTAGGACATTGGTACCAAAATGTTAGCATATTTGGTGCAATTTATCTAAAGTTATTTTATTTAATTGATTATTATATTCTTTTCAAGGCGTTGATTTTTCCTTGCAAATTATTTTAAAAATTTGATAACGAAATTCATTAAAATGTTTGTACATGTATAAAAATATGTACTTTATATAACACATTCTTGTATCACGTAAATTTTAATTTGTTCCTCTGAATTTTAGTAATGTTACAACTCTTTTATGCATGTCCAAACATTTTAAGGAAAGCCTTTTCATTAACAAAACTCATTATTTTATTGTCATTTTAACATTCATTTTGAATAGGTTAAGCAATCTCCTGTCTATTTATATAATTCAACTTGATAAAATAACTTGAGTCATTCAATCCAAATAGTATTGAAGCAAAAGAAGAATCGAAGTAGGTTACGAAGTCTCTTCTTGTTGTTCGTTAATCAAAAAATACGACGTTTATCATTACTATTTTAGGATTAAATTTAGTCCCCCCAACTTGAATTTCTGGCTCCGACCCTGAAAGGACGCACAGAAGATTCTCAGTTGGAATTTATCGTTCAAATTCTTCACAATCAGTTTTTAATTGTCTAATTGGCTCTATCGAAAAAGAAGCACTTGCTAATCTTACGAATGAAGTCGCAATAAATGTTTTCAAAGAAAGAGAGTTTGCAAAGAAAAATTGTCATTTTAAGGTACTCGTTTCTTGTTTTAAGAGACAAGTTTTTTTATTTATTGTTATCGTTTCTTATTTTAATACAACTGTACTCTCTTAAGTAAAAGATTTTATTTTTAATTTTGACTATTATATTTGTGACACCAGTGACCGAAAATCCTAGGTCCGCCTCTGTCTACGTTGTAATTCTTTTATTTAGTTACTCTTAAAAATTTAATCATTTAGCTTTCATGATTTTTATTTTCTAAATTTATAATTTCAGTTTAACTATTAAAACATTGATTTTTATATAGATCAATCTCAAAATGTTGTATTCTATTTATATACATGTAACTGATTTTATTTAAATGTCATTAATATATATACCTTTAATTCTTTGTTAACATATATTCTCATTGTATTTAATTTCATATATTATATTCCTTTTGTATTTTAGTTACAACAATATACAAATTTTTCATTTTATTGGACTACAAGGAAACTACAGATATCCATTATTAAACGTCAGCAATTGTAATTGTATTTTATTAACAACATAATTTTATAATTAAATTGTCTTTTCGTTATTATTATTGTGTATGAACTTTTTTTAAATAAATATACAATTATTAATATTTAACATTACATTTTTTGAATCTGTTCACTATATCTATATCTACTTTATAATTTAATCATTTAATGGATTATGTTTTACTCAATATCCATTGTATATAAAGGGCGGTAAATTTTTTACACGTTTATTACTTTTCATGAAATTCTTATTATTAGTCCATTAACATTAACTTTTCATTTCATACCCGTTGTAATTCTTTTATTTTGTTACTCTTAAATATTTAAGCATTTATGTTTCATTTATTTCTATTTTTTTTATATTTTTAATTTCAGTTTAACTATGAAAACATTTATTTTTATATAGATCAATCTCAAAATGTTTTATTCTGTTTATAGACATTTAACTTATTTTATTTAACTGTAATAACTCTATATACCTTTAATTCTTTGTTAACATATATTCTCATTCTATTTAAATCCATATATTATAATCCTTTTGTAATTCAGTTACAACAATACATAAATTTTGTATTCTGTTGGTCTACAAGAAAACTACATATATCCATTATCAAACATCACCAATTGTAATTGTATTTTGTTAACAACATAATTTTATAATCAAAATGTCTTTTCGTTATTATTGTTTTGTATGTACTTTTTTCAATAAAATATAAGTTTATAAAGATGTAACATTATATTTTTGAAATCTCTTAACTATATGTATATCTACTTTTTAATTTAATCATTTATAATTTTACGTGTTGTTAATATTTATTTGCTCTTGCATGTTAACTACCAGGACAATTTGTAAATGGTACTGTTGTACAAGCGAACTCTAGATCTCCATTATCAGATGTCAGCAATTGTAAGTGTATTTTCTTATGAACTTAATATTGGTACTATATTAACTCAGCATTAATTTTTTTTGTTCATAATATTTTTAAATATGATATTTATATAAAAAATTGAAATATTTATATTTCATAAGTCTGTTAACTATATATATGTTTCTTTCTTTAGTTAAGGATTAATTTTTTTCTAATGTGATTTAAATATTTTTTCTTTTTTTATGTTATTTCAAGATTAAACTCGATAGCATGATTAAGGACTTCAAAAAGAGGCATGTGTTTGGTGAGCTTGAATCAGGCAATTCTTAAAATTTCATTTTATGTTTTAGTTTATATCTATTAAAGTTTTATCCTATGTTAATACTTCTCATTTGTTGTAATGCAGTAATCTACACCATTGAATTTCAAAAACGTGGACTTCCTCATTCTCACATTTGCTTATTCCTGAAAGCTGCTTACAAATTTCCAACCGTACAACATGTGGATGAGATAATATCCGCCGAGATACCTGATAAAGTCCATGATCCAGCTTTATTTGAACTTATGTGTGACTTCATGATGCATGGTCCATGTGGTGTAGATAATCCAAATTGTCCATGTATGAAAGATTCCCACTGTTCCAAAGGTTTCCCAAAATCTTTTAGAGAAGCAACGTGTGTTGATGAAGACGGATATCCTCTGTATCGTCAGCGTGACAACGTCATTCATATTTTCAAAGGTGATTCTAAAATGGATAACCGACATGTTGTTCCTTACAGTAAGTTCCTACTCAAGAGATATCAAGCTCACATAAATGTAGAGTGGTGTAACCAGGCAGGTGCCATCAAGTATTTATTTAAATATATAAACAAGGGGCTGATAGGATAACTTATAACACCCCTAAAATTTAGAACCATTTTTTTTAAACATTTAATATCGGAAGCGCAAGTCCAATACAAAACAAACAAACCCATATAATATATACTTATATGACGTCACGTCATATCAAAACATTTCAAGTACATATGTTGAGTTATATAGTTACAAAACATAATACAAGTATCTAGGCGTTATATAAACCAAAAATATCATATTTATCAAAACGACATCAGAGTTCATTTAACGTCAAACATTCCTCTAGATACTCCTTGTCCCGCCCATAACAAAACAACCTGCAATGAGGGAATTGGGTGGGATTAGCACGAAGCTAAGTGAATAAACCTGCACTAACAGTTTAACTTAGCACAACATCATTTGTCTACATTAAATAACACGTAAACACAGAATCACATAAAGGATCGGTGGCCCTTGTGGCGCCCTCAGTCCGCGGTGGCCCACCAAGCGACACTTATAACCAACTGCAGGCCATTGCAGAGGTATTACCGATAGCTTATTGCTATCTTTTATTTAATACAGAGTTTAATTCACAACGAATGTTCACAAACCCTGTATTAACTAACCTATAGCAACTAAGCCCAACCGTAGTTGACCTCTATATCAAATAATCACATATCTCAAATTCATCATGGCGACATATCAGACAATCAGTCTATCAACAGTAAAATCTACAGTTACTTAATGTAACCAAACATGTCACCACTAAATTGCACTGAAAGTACAAGTCCACTCACCTGTCTGTTCTCAGTCCACTATATCTAATGTTTCTGAGTCTTCTGCTGATCTGAGAATACAACAATTGACAAGTCAGCAACTCATATGATAATCGCATAACATATTGATAAACCATCAATAATTAAGTTTCAAATCATCATAATAGTATACTTAATCAAACAGGTAATCACCACAGTCTAAACAAACATGAATTCGGTCCGAAACGACATTTAAAAATTGTAATTTGGCATTTTCGACCCCTAGATGACCCCGAAAGGCTAAAAACCGACTAGGCTATTGGTACATAGTATTGATTGTTGGGCCGTTTCTGAGTGACCATGAAAATTTCAGTCAAATCCGAGTTACAAGACAATTTGTCACGTTTTCCGTGGGAAAAACGTTACCTTGTGCACTTTTGAAAATTGCGAAGTTCGCAAAAATCCAAACTTCGCAATCAGTCCAACTTCGCAAATTTTGGTCAACTTCGCAAATTTTGGTCAACTTCGCAACCAGCCGAACTTCGCGACGAAGTTCAGTTCAGTTCATATTGCGAAGTTCGCGGCTGTTAACCCCAAACACGAAATTAACCGACTTTCTACATGAAATATGACCTTCCTACTTCGTTCTAGACATCATACAACTTCTAACAACAACAAATAATCATCAAATACACACAAACATGGTCTAATTTTGCGAAAATCGTTCAAACTCATAAAACCCACTTGAAAACCCAAAAATCAGGTTTGATGCTTACGATTTGATGAAGATATGAGTGAAAAGAAGCTGCGAATTTGATGTGTATAACTCGAGATTACTACAATCAATTGGGGTCACTAGCTTAGTGTGATTTTTGATGAGGTTTGCAAGAGTTTAGGAGGTAGAGAAAAATGGTAAAAGAAGTGAGTGTTTGGGAAGATATAGGTCGGCCCTCATCCACCGCCTCTGCTTCCCATTTTTTTATTTATTTTTTCCCCTTCTAAACCTATTGTCTGGAACTAGAAAACCATTTGCGAAAAATATATTTTATTGTACCGTGAACTAAAACTATTTAAAACAAGTCATATTTTACTAATCACAACAAGTCCTGAGACTTTATAACCTACTTTTTACAATCAAATATACGTATATAAATATTTATCGTAATAAATAAATAGTAAATAAATACCTTTTCTACTAGGCCCATTTTGGGGATGTTACATAACTGCTGGTGTATACACTGCTAATGTTGATAGTAATGGTGAGATTCATGAAAAGAAGATAGATGAAATTAAAGATTACTATGATTGTAGGTATATATCTGCATGTGAAGCATCTTGGAGAATTTATGGGTATGAATTTCATTACCGTACTCCTGCCGTAGAAAGATTATCTTTTCATCTTCATGGAGAGCAATCTGTTGTGTACGGTGATGAAGATGATCTTGAAGATGTTCTAGATAAGCCTACTGTTGCTGCTTCAATGTTTACAAGTTGGATGGAAAGAAATCGTGTAGATCCTCATGCTTGGAAATATACGTATTTGGAATTCTCAAATCATTTTGTATGGGAAGCTGGTAAAAGAAGATGGTCTCCTAGGCAACAGCGACCAAAAATAGGAAGAATATATCATGTTTCTCCTTCTCTTGGTGAAGCTTATTATCTCCGTATGCTGCTCAACAAAGTCAGGGGTCCAACATCATTCGAAGATATTCGTACAGTTAGAGGTCAATTGTTTCCAACATTTAAGGATGCTTGCTTTGAGCTTGGAATGTTAGATGATGATAAGGAATATATAGAAGCTAATAATGATGCGAGTAGCTGGGCCTCTGGTAACTACTTGAGATCTCTCTTTGTAATGTTGCTTATTTCCAACAATATCTCAAGGCCTGATCTTTTGTGGAAAGAATGTTTTAAAGCCCTTGGAAATGATATAATTCACCACCAAAGGATCACTCTTCGAAACCCAGGTATATATTTAAAGTTATTTTACAAATCTATTTCCCTTTTCTATATTACTAATAAATTTTTTCTTCAAAATTTAGGATACCGTATGGATGACGACGATGTTGCTAATCACACATTGTATGAAATTGAGAAACTACTTCGTATGAGCGGTAGCAGTTTGTCATGCTTTCCAGGAATGCCTACTCCCTCTACTGATTTTATCTTTTCTGATTCCAACAGAATGATCCAAGATGAGCTTCGTTATGATCGTAAGCTTTTGAAGGCTGAACATTCCAAGATGTTTGATTGTTTGACACATGAACAAAAGTCCATATATGAAAAAAATCATGTCTGCTGTTAATAACAACGATGGTGGTGTATTTTTTGTTTACGGCTATGGAGGTACAGGCAAGACATTTCTTTGGAAAACTTTATCCACCGGTTTCCTTTTACTTTTCTCTTGGTCATTTGCCTGATTAGGTTTAAAGTCATATCTACTATCAAATTTTGACGAGTAGGACGGGTTTTTGTTGATTGATGAAAGTGGATTTCCATGGTTTTGATGGCATGGGCGGGCCTTTATATGTTGGAACAAACTGTTTTCACCGGAGGGATATTGTAGCAAGAAAGAGCTTCAATGATGGAAGTGTATTTGATTGGAAAACAGAGAATGATCACGGAGAGACGGTAGAGAACACGATTGAAGGTATAAAGATTCTTGCGCGTTGCACCTTCGAAATTAATACCGAATGCGGCAAAGAGGTACGACCTTTTTTTCTTTCTTTTTTTTCAATTTCTTACTTCCCTAAAGTTAATAATCGGCATTCTCCTTTCAAGAGAATAACCATTTTTCTTTGGTAAATTTGCAGATTTGAGAATAACCTCCAAATTCAAACTTCAAAGTATTTACAAATTTGCCACCTTCAAAATCAGGTTTTTTGATCAACAAAATAGATGGCTAAGATGTGTTCTCACTGTTCTCACGGTATCTTCTTATACTCACAGGATCCCAAGTCTCTCTCTCTCTCTATATATATATATATATATTAATGTGGTTGAGTAACACTCGCTTATATTCAAGACCCATCAAGTATACACGGAAAATATAAATAAAAAGAAATTAATTTCATAAGCTGATTATAAAAAAGAAGTTACTTATAATGTTGTATTCTCATACGCTGATTGTGTGATTCATTTATCTCTAAGATGATCCGAAAATTTGAGCTTCCTCTCAGTTGTGGTGAGCTTTATTTTACGTTAAGAGAAGACATATGCATGTACTGCCTCCACTTTCTGGTAAGAATTACTACTACACCATATTAATTGTATGTTGAAACATTCTCAAGATCGTACTTCTTTACCTTTAGCACAACTGCTATATACAACTGTATACTAATCTATCTGATATTTTGTCTATTATGTCTAGAGAAAGTAACTTTAGAAGAGCAAGCTATACTAATAGGTTTTCTTGAATGCCCTTGTGTGTAAATTGTGTATTACCTACACTATTAATGTTTTTGTTTGTTTAATGATTATTATTAACTTTGTTGGTAAAGAACATAGGAAAAAACTCATGGACAAGATCATGAAAGACCTGGAGTTGGTTGATGATTCGTCAGAAGGGGCTATTGAGGTTATGCTATAAGTTCTTTTGTGAGATAACAATATTGGTGCACAGTTTTAGTTCTAATTAAAGGTAGCTAAGTTTGACCCTTTTTTTTTCTTTTTCTTAAAATGAACACATTTTTCTTTGGTAAATTTGCAGATTTGAGATATATGTATTGTTTTGGGAGCATGTATTGTTGTAGTTTAATTATAGGATTTTCTTACATTTTATGTATCTTTGGTTTTCGATAGCATTTCTAATGTATATGTATTATCTTGCAGACTTGGATGGTTTTACAATTTAAACAAGTAGTTCTTATAAGTGTAACATGACCTTTTGTGATGCATTGGTCGCAATAAGATTTCTTAATGTTAGGATTGTGTTATTCATTGTTGTTTGACAAATGTGTACCAACGAGTTTTTTAAACCCGCGCTTTGCGGCGGGGTGTATATAGTATACAATTTTGAAAGAATATTTGATACGCAAATGTCGATTAGGAAGCCATCATAATCATAATTTATATATATAAAGAATTAAAGATTATCATAACATAGATCTTGGACCCTTGATGCTCTTGCATGCAAGTGATGCGTAACGCATACATAAATATATCTACAAATAATATTATTAGTAATATAAATAATAAATAATAGTTAGATGTACACAAAATATGAAAATGAATTATTATTGCTTTTTATAGAAAAGAAAAGAGAAAAAGAAATATTTTAGTTCCACTTGTTTTAGTTCATTGATTTCAAATTCCAATTTTACACTATTAACTCCCCAAGTTACTATGCCTCTACTCTACTCGTCTAGTGCCCTACACCTAGCATGTAACCCATTCCCTATCATTTCATGAACATGAAAACCACTCTAGATTTGTTTAAATTTGATTTCTATTTTCATTATGACACTTTTTATATAATGTACACATGTAGTACATCAAATGTTACCTGTAAATTGAAGTGACAAAAACAATAGCAATCTTCACCACATACTTTTTTATTCAAGCGAGATACATGATGCAAATACTACATTCCCAAACCATTTTTTTTGTGTTCACATAAGTACATGACCACTTTCTATACATTATTATTTATGCAGATAACCCATTAGTTAGTTATAACTAATGTATAACTGATAATAAATATTTAGTATTTCTAATTTGACAACTAAAGACCTAAATCGCATAATTTATAATTCAAGGTGAGCAAATTTAGATAAAACGCCAATTCAAGCAAAAACACAACAGTTGACCTTGGTTAGTTACAAACCTAATCACTATTTAACTTACATACCCTTGTAATAATAAACACAAAGTTACAAACCTAATCACATATATATCAGTTGACTAAATTTACAAACACGAAAGTTTTGATATATGCTTACCAAGTATCGTATTCCTATTTTCTAAAAAATACTTCGTAATAATAAATAAAATCCTCATTCTCTCCATTAATGTTCGATCAACCATCTTGTAAATCTTCGATGAATTTTTTTATCAGCATTCATTTTGAAGTCTCATGTTGCTTCTTCGTATTTATATAATTAGTTTCACCTATAATTAACAAAATGACACATTAACACACCACAAACATAAAGACACTACTTGTACGTGAAAAACAAATAAACGTTTTTTTTTTCTTTTATATTGAAAAAAGAACATAAAAAAAATAGAAGGAAGAGATGAATATATATTGAGAAGAAATTGGTCAAGTTTATGAAGGATATATACTGAAATTAGACTACCTTATTCATTTACTTGAATTGACCGGATCTTTTATCCTTATCCTTTAAGCACCCACAATTTAAAATATTAAAAAAAAAAAAACAAATAAAAAAAAAACCTACATAAGAAAAAAAGAGTTATCACCATCATGTTTTGCCTTCAATCATACAACCACCAATCCACCATCACCATAACTCCGCAAACTCAAAGATAAATGTTGGTACAAAGTAAATTAAAAAAAACTTACATAATGAAAGAAGTTGTTGGCTTGGCTTCGTTTTATGAAAAGCTGCATATTGTAACATTATCAAACCATAAACAAATCACAATAAATATAAGATTGTTAATAAAAAGGGGGAGGAATAAGAAATAGGTTGAGTTGTAGAAGATGGAGAATGGGGGTATTCATGGAGTGGAGTGATGGATATTGCAGTATGGGTAAAAAGAGTAGGGTGAGAATTAGTAGTTGAATAAGGTTACAAATAGTCAAATGAGTTGCTACATGAATCAATTGAGTAGCTACAGGTTATAAACAGTGCTACAATCACCTTTGGTGATTGTAGTAGCTTAAATTGCATTCGTAACTAATGTTGTATTTCAATGTTTATGCAATTATTTATTATGTTAGTTCAGTTATGAGTTGCCATCAAATTCATAAGATGATATCCTGTACAAATATAGATGCCAATAAAATATAGATATGATTATGGAATACATATAACTTATTTAACAAAACTAAGTAAAATGTCATCTAACTCTTATTGTCTTTTAACAAACACATATATCAAACCCCGAACCCCGCGTTGTCGCGAGTCTTATACCTAGTAAACATTAAAGTAATTTAGAACCAAATTGTACGTTGACATGGAAACAAACAATCTTCTTATGCAGTCAATGCAAACATGGTCATCATAAACATTAATTAAATACCATATAAATAAAAAACACACAGCACCTAATATGATAATGTGGCATATATATACTTTGCCCCTTTAGCAAAACGTTCAAGAGGGCTTTACTCGTCAACTAGCACACTCACTTTGAATTGGGTGGATTACGGCACTTAATCAACGATTGATGCAACTTTGTAGGATGAATTTGGCCCTCACCCTTGTACAAGTCACTGAAGGTTCTCTTCGCAAGCTTTGATATTCTTTGCAACTCTGTGATGGCGACAACATTGGATTAAATGCAGATAAAGAGAATGTATAAAACATAATACGGAGTATTAAGAAAGAGAATGATAAGTAGCAAGCAATTCGGTTACATGGGGTCATGCCGTCATGGTCATGGATGTTTAAAGCCAACAATAACAGATACATTTGTATTTAAAACAAGCAAGTAACTTGGAAACGCAAGATTATTATGATATCTGACCTTGAGATAGCATGTTCCATGGGCGAATCTTGAAAGGTTGTCCGAGTTTGAAATCTTCACCAACATCTTGAACAAGTACTTCTTCACCAAGTTGTGCACCAGATGCAAATTTGAAGCTTGGCAAATACATCCTTAGTGTTGATAACAGAGACTCCATGAGGATGAACTTGTTTCGCCTCGTGTTCCACAAGAATTCAAAGGCATAATCAACATCTCCGGTGTGAGTACTCCTTAAGCAAATCACAAGACAGCTAGATTCACTAAGGGCACAGAATTCTCCCAAAAACCCGTCAAGTCCAAGGTCAAAAACATCTTTGGAGAAGTGTGGTTCAAGAGTGTCAAGTGCCATCCTAGGAAGCGCCAACCCAGTTTGCAAAGGGAACAGGTGACAAGCATCATAATAAGAATCGATATAATAATCAGTGTCGCAAGGGACAGTAGGAGCACGATAACCACACAACTTAGCAATGACAGCTTTATCAATATCCGAGGGCGATGAAAGTTGTGGTGGGCAGGAGACATGAGTATCATTACGGACCCAAACTTGAGCAATATTTAAAGGATGCGATTCACAAGCAATCTTTAGTGCCACTTCAATTTCATCTTTAGCAAGATTGAGACCGGGCCTAGTCTGTATATTGTTCAAAATGAGCGAGAGTTGGAAGTAAATCAATAACACCTACGGAGTACAAAATAAAGCATCTGATTTCTAGTACAAGTACTACTGTAACGGTAAACATTCTAATAAAAGAGAGCACTAAACGACACAAGGCGTGATTCACATAATGAAGCAATTAGCCAAACCATGATGAGATAACGGCAGTTGCAGTCTAAGTGTCTGGATTTAACTACAATATCATTTGAACCGGTAGAATTTAGATAGGTTGATAAATCTAACCTGTTCAATGGAACTAGAACAGAACGCTTAGATTGAATTTTCGAAAACCCTTGTTATCCTGTATTTATTGAATGTACATAATGGAGGTAGCTTTAATGTTTACAAAGTCAAGATTGATTGACGACAAAAAAAATGCCAAATAGTCAAAGGCTTCTTTCGTTTTAGTCCTATATGCTTTCTTCTGTATTCTGTATTTGGAGGGGCCAATGTAAACTCCCTCCGTCCTTGACTAATGTTTTTGATACACTAATTAAGTTTATTTAAATGAACGAACAGAGGGATGGACAAACAAACAAAGTAGAGAAACAATAGCACATACTAATTACCTGGTAAGGCAGAAGAGATTCTGGTACACGATAGATAGCCAGACCAGCAACCTGCAAAGACGGGAAGAAAGACGATAGTAAAAGCGTTAGGATTGAATTAAGGGGTACGTGATATATAAATCATGAATCAATGAATAAACAAATGAGGTAGAAGAAGAGATTAAATACCGTTTTTAGTGCAGTTACCAATCTGCTGTATGCTAGAAAAAGATCTTTACACTCCATCATACAACACTCAAGAACACCAACACAATTAGAGGTATGAGTTGGATAAAAAACGGGGATCAATATACAACAAGTGTATCCACATTCTACGGCTTTATCCACCAATGGTGAGCGAGGAGTCGTGGTGGTCGACAGATCAGTAATTACCTCTGGAAAACGATTGAGGAACGCACGGGCTATTGGACCATTCATGGTTGTTCTAGTTGTAGTAGTAGTAGGAACGATGATTTTAGAGTGAGAGTCGATAGAAAACAGCCTATATTTGAGAAGAGAAAGGTGAGGCGGATCATCAAAGACGAAAGGTTGATTAGAAGGTGAAAGTATGGTTTCGGTCCCAGTGGTGGTGGCTGCCCAAAACTGAACTAAACCACCCTTCAAGGCAGGGGCTCTAATGTCACAAAAGGCAGTCTTTATCATCCTCCTCCAAACACCATCATCATCATCATCATCGTCTGTAATTGATTCAAACAATTTAATCACTAATTATTAATCCTAAACACTGATTAAAACCAACAATCGTCGATTTTGATATAATATAATGATATAAAACATAGAATGAGATTTAATTAATGTCTCACCGGTGGTTGATGATGCAGTTGGTTTGCTCCAATAACAACGTCGCTTAAAAGAGAAAGAATTAAGAGTCGTGAATTCATATTGGGTGGTTAAACTTGCAAGCAAACTGGAGATTTCTGCGTCGTCGCCCATTGTATATCTACGATCCATATCGATATCTATCTATTCTGTCTAATAATAATAATAATACATGTATATAACCCTATATATATAAATATATTATAAATATAAATTATAAATTATAAATATAATAATAACTTAACTAATATATAATATAATAATAATAATAATAATAATAATAATAATAATAATAATAATAATATATATCTTCTTGGCGAGTACCACACGTGGTACCGGCGGGTAGAGATGAGCGAAACGGTCTAAAACTGAAACTGGTCCTGAACCGGACTGGGACCGGTCCTGGAAAAGACTGGACCGGAAAAAGACTGGACTGGTCCTAGGACTGCCTGACAGTCCTAATTCAGTCCTACTTTTTGTCAGCAGACCGGTTAAAGACTGGACTGAAATTAGTTTAAAATGGTTAAAGACTGAAACTGGTTTAAAACTGCCAAAAAAACTGAAATGTATTATAAGCTACCAATGTTTTATTTATTGTTTTTTCACATTTTCCTTACATTATAACACTTAAATTTAGGTCAAGTTGTATTTGATACACTTTATTTCTTTATTTATAAACTTTTATTTATTTTTACATCAACAATTTCAATTGTATACATTTTAATCTAATCATACTTCACATTTATTAAAATTTTCTATTGATTTTGAAACTTTTTACCATGAAATATGAAGTTATATTATTCGTCAAAAGTTTGTTGTTAACAACTGTCAATACAATCTTGATAAAAAGGTAAATAAAAGTTCAAATTGTAAGTATTGACAAAATTATCGACTATATAAAAAAGACTGGAAATAACTTAAACTGAACTGGGACCGGACTGAAATTCTAAGAAAATCTTGAAAATTGGTAAGAAACTGGATTGAAACTGAACTAGTTTTAGAAAAGACTGGTTTTTAATTTTCTGTTAAAAAACTGAACTGTTTCGAACTGGACTGAAAACCAGTTTAAACTGGTCTTTGCTCATCTCTACCGGCGGGTACCACATGTGGTAGCGGCTGGTAACGCGAGTACCACATTTGGTAGCGGCTAATACCACATGTGCTACTAGCGAGTACCACATGTGGTACTAATTTTGTACAATTTATATAACCCAAAAATAAATAAGTCGTCGAAAGTATACCTTATCACATCTCTAATCGATGAGAATTAAAGACTGATTATTATGGTGCAATTTTTATAATTTTTCGACTTACCGTTTGAGAGATATTTAATTTTTAAAAATGTGGATGAGAGAGGAAAAAAGTGACACATAACTTAACTTTGTTTATCACGATTATAACGCCACATCTTCTGGAGCCACTACTTGAAAATCGATGCAACATGGAGCATAACTTTCCAGAATAACGCACTCACCACCGACTAAATTATTGCAGGTACAGAAAAAATCCCACCTCCATCCAACGAATGCAGCACAATTAGGTCACCTGTGTTATGGTCAATTCTGAAGTACACATTGACAAGCCATTCCATATCTTCAATTCTTAGTTTTGTCTGGTTCTCTTCATTGTTCAAAAGGCAGTGACGCACAAATTCATGGTTAACAGCCTGCAAATAGAGATGATCATGTTAATTATCTGTGAATAACCTTATAATTCAGTAATTCATTAGTCTATAAATGGTAGTGTTAATGTGTACGAAACGTTCTAGCTGTTTATTTATCAAGTCATTCGGTAAATGCGCAATGCGTTTATTATAGATGTGAAAAAACTCACTTGTTCTTGCCTCGGGAACTCACTGATCACTAATAAACAGCGACCGTTATGTTAGCCATTTCCATTCGCATCACCGGTAATCTCGATTCCATGAGAATCATACCCGGATACATACATATACTGTCCTGCACGTTTCAAGAGTTGCAAAAACATCAAACGATTACCAAAGCTTTCAACAATAAGATCACGCCATCCATTCCCGCTCATCAAAACTGCACCGCCGGATGTCGCGTAACTTATGTCCACACTGTATACCCCATGGTAAGTCGACACTCTCACAATTGACATATTTCCATCCACCAACGCATTCATAAAGGCGTTTGGCAGAAGCTGCAGGCATTCAAGTATTTCATTATGAAACGCATCACAATAACAGTAATGAATAATGAGGGGATTAGAAGTTAGGTACTTACGAAGCTTTCGCGATGACCTGTGGCGACTTTAGCAACAAACTGGATCTGGTTGGGCATTTTAAACATAGCATTCTGAACCTGTACAACATATCTCAACGACTATGAATATATATACTAATGAATAGCACTGATTTAATATTATTAGTTTTGCCTTAAACATTTAGTATTAAAAAGAATGGCACATGATTGTTACAAAAATAAACATATAAACAGGATGTTTCCTCATATCACACACTATATAGATGTTTTTTTAGTGTAACACAGCTTGTAACACCCATTATTCGGGTCTAGTAGTATTTTAATATTTCTGACCTTAAGTTATTATTTAATGTGTCGAAAATTGGGTGCGTGGTATTATTTGAAAATAAATGAGAACAGAGTCGAATAATTTATATGCGAAATTAATATTATTTGATGGTTTGATAGTGAAAAGTAGATAATAGAGTCTCAGGACTTATTGTGGATAGTGAAATATTAATTTATTTAAGTTGCTAAAGTTGACAGTACAATAAAATATATTTTTCGCAAATGGTTTTTCAGTTCCAGACAATAGGTTTAGAAGGGGATAAAAAGTTGGATAGAGATAACACTAGCGATGGAGAGAGGCCGACCTTATTTCATGTATATCATCTCCTGCTCTATCTCTTTCTTTCATCCTAACTTGAAAAACAAAAACCAAAATTCGAAATTCTTTCTAAATCGTTGCGAGCTAAGATTTGTACTATGATCTTGAGTTGTAAGCAAGGATTTCGCAGCAACCTTTCATCTATACCTTCAATCCTAACGTGAGTTTAAATCTGATTTTAGTTTACAAAGTGGGTTTTGTGGATTTTAATTGATTTTGCGAAATTGATGGTTGTTTAGTTGTTATTTGATGTTTCTAGTTGTTGTTAGATGTTGTGTAATGTATAGTTGGAATCAGAAAGCTTCAATTTTGAGTTAGGAAGACGATTGAATCGTTTTTGGGTTTATATTCGCTGTATTTGGGGAAGAACTCGGTTCGCTGCGAACCGAGATTCTTCGTGGCGAGGCGAGCCGAGCCAAAACCCCGCGAACCGAACTCAAACATGGCGAGGCGAGTTGAGATTTGGCGAAGCGAGCTGAGAAATGGCGATTTGAGATTTCAGTTTAAAAAATGCATAAGTGTTAATAGCACTTTTAGCGACACTTAAAATACAAAGTTTTCTTTAATCTCGGATTTTGCTGAAAATTACATGGTCACTCGGAAACGGCCCAATAATCAAGATTATGTACCAATAGCCTAGTCAGTTTTAAGCCTTTCGGGGTCGTTTAGAGGCCGAAAATGCCATTTTACAGTTTTAGAACTGTGTTTTGGGACTTTCTGATTTCGTTGCTTGTTAGGCTTTGTTTCCTTAGACCTCAGAGATTATTTATTTGACCAAATATGATATAATGGTGATAATTTGGTTATGTTGATTAGCTAAAGACTTAGCTAGAATGCAAGGGTAAAATGTTTATTACTTTGTAATTATACATTTGAGATACGTTATACGATTATGAGACAAGTGACTAACTTGTGTTGCTCTGTTGTATTTCAGATGTGGAGAAGTGACTCAGTGATATTAGACTACTGAGTGGATGTTTACGGTATCGGTGAGTGGATTTGAAACTCACTTGTTGATTTAGTTGTAACTAGTTGGTTGCAACAAGTAATTGTTGACCTGTTGATAAAGTTGCCTGATTAAGATTGTTGATTAAATCTTATGTGCTAGTTGACTTGTATATGTTGGTGGTTTTGAGGTCAACACGTTGGTTGGGCTAATTGGTTATTGTGTGAATTACACGTGGTCTTACTTCATCGGTTGTGTGTGAGACCTGTGTTTGAGTGTAATAACCATTAGCTATCGGTCTATTCTGTATTGGCCTTACAGATTGTTGGATAAGTGTTCTTGAGTGCCACCGCGGCAGAAGGGTTTCTCAAGAACCACCGATCCTCATAGTTGAACCACGAGTTGCTAATTGTTGTGTTTGCAGTTGTTTGGTGTAAACAGGTAGTTATGCTAAGTTGATTAGTGTGCCTAAATCATTCACTTAGCTTTGAGCTAATCCCCCCTAATACTCTTGCAGGTTGTCATTTGGGTTGTGGGTAGCAAGAGGATGGTGTGAAGAATGTTTGATGCTAGCAACTCTGATATAGTTTTCTATAAACTATGTTTTGTACTTTATGTAATACCCTGCTTTGTTATAAGGTGGAAATGTTTTTATAAATACTAAGTTGATACGTATTGAACTTAAGGTTTGAAAAAGTTGAGTACATTATTATGTTTATTATTGAAATATGTTTTGAAAAATACGCTTCCGTTATAGAAAATAGTATCTTATTACTATTTAAAATGAAGGGTGTTATACAGCTAGTAGGGATCACCCTAATATACATGGCTCCTGTAAACACGGGTCTATCAATGTGAATCAAGTGTATTTTCTTAAAAAAAGGCTTCCTGTTTCGATCAACGGGCAACGAACGACTACAATTAGTGGGACTTTATGGTGACTCCGAGTCTTGCGTTTTGTGTTTAAATAATCAAATGTACACCATAAATACATAAGCATTCGTTAAGGTGCAAACTGTAAAAGAAGTATAAGAGTTTATATATACCTGAGACTGATCGGAAGGTATGATGTACGTCTAATCTGAAGTGTTTGCACAATCGGCTTCTGGAAGAGTTACTTGCAAGAAAAGGGTGGTGATATTTCCACCACCACTTTTGATAAATCCACCATCAACATGCATTATTTAGTTGTACAGTACAATCCTGTAATACATGTTTTTGGTGGATCTATCAAAAATGGTGGTAGAAATATCATCACCCGCAAGAAAATGGCGACTCTGTGGTCTTTGTATATTACGAGTATATGTATATGTATCTTTGATATACGATACCCAGAAATAATCTATTTTGAGGTAGATATTATTTGATTGCTAGGTATCTCAGTAGGTTGGTAGACCTCCTATATTTAGTGAGGAGTTTCCTAATTTTTGAGTCTCCAGGAAATCAAATAATCAACTTTAAAAAAAATATATTAGATGTGGTTAAAGACTAATTTAAGTAAGCATATTTTGTTAATTACTATAGGAACGTATTGTCCTCCTAACTGTAGCAGAATACATAGTATAAGAAAACTCATATCCACAAACTTATTCCTGTAAAGCAACCTAGATGGATGAGGTTTTCGACCGGACTCAATTTCTGACAACCGCTCATGAGTATTACAAAGAATGAGTTGTAAGCAATTGATTGTTTTGAACTAAAACTGTCTGTGGTAAACTTAACCTTAAAGACTTTATTGATTTTTGCTTTCCTTGTCACATGTCTGTTTAGTTTTGTTTGCGCCTCCACATTTGAAGAGCAGGGGATCGTTGTTATTACACACGAACCAATCAAAAGTTTATACTGTCTGCGTTAAATACTGTGTTTCGGTTGATGTATGGAAGTTATGCGGCTCTGGATGGGCACAATTTGTTACTGATAACTTTCCCAACGGCTTGGTTGTGTTTCATTTAATACACAAGGCATCAAATATTTTTTATGCAACCGGTTACGACAACGAAGGAATGGAGATAACTTCAGTTGTGGGAAGAGGACTTGAAATGCCTAGATGTTTAGTAGCGGTTGATCTCTTGCCAAATCTGTTTCAGGTTAGTACTTGGTGAACTTTTTTTTAACAGTAGTATGTCTGTGAACATTGAATTGATGAACTAATGTGTGATGTTGGTAATACAGCCAATACCTAGTCATTTTGTTCAAAGGTTTTCAGATATCAAGGAAAAGGTAGTCAGGCTACGGATCGGGAAAAGGGAGTATCGGGCTAGGTTATCACATTCGTATGACAAGGCATGGCGTGAATACTCTGGTTCAGCGTTCAAAGGAGTAGTTTGGTCATCGATATGTGACATTTATGGATTTGAATATGGCCAACCCATGATATTTTCCTATATTTCGAAGGGTCGGTTTGAGTTAACAATACCTTGCATCGATAATAACGTTGTGAGCTTTTTGTGGCCCGATCCTCCTATACCATCATATGGATACCCGCCTGATGAATGTGATTGTTTTGAAGTTGGATCATCCTCTAATGCAGGGGATAGTGCACAGGTTGGAACTATGTTTTCGCTAAAATTGACTGATTCACTGATAAAAAAGGGGTATATGGTATGTCGTCCGTATAATAGCTGTAGGTTCCCGTTCCTTCTGATCTTATCGAATCGAAATCAATCAAACGTGCGGAATCTGTTTAATTGAATATATGAACGTTTATGAATCACACGAGCACTTCTATAACGTTTTCTTTGTATTAACAATTGAGTATAAACGTTACAAGCTTTTCTCCTCTCTCTCACACACACAAAAATGCCTCACTCTATATGACCAATGACCAACGAACCACCCTAAAACTGAAACATAACTCTCTATTTATAGGCTGTCCAAACCCTATAGCGACACTAGCCAAGTGTCGCTATATGCGACACTTGCTTAGTGTCGCATAAACACTAATTTGTGTATATTCTCTATTTCACTATTCGTTTACAGACTCGCATATACACACTAAACATTATACATACGCAGACTAATTAACTTTAACGATTACAAACGTTTGACCAACTGACTGACACACAAAATGCACCAACAAACTCCCCCATGTCAGCAGCTTGGTCAAATAAGTCTTCAATTGGTCTTCATCAACAAACTCTTTCATGTTAGCAACAATCAGAAACTCCCCCATTGAGATAGCATGGTCTTCAAAGAAATCTTGATGTCCAAATTCATGTGACTAATACAAATTCATTATACAGTAAGATCTTCAAACTATGTGACCATCTCTCAATCATCAGCAGCTTCTCCAATAGAATTTATCTTCACAGTCTTTGGAGAATAACTGACATCCTTTACATCTTCAATATTTGAATTTAACAAGATATGTGATATTTGAAGAAAATAATATAGAAATAAAATCTTTTTGTATTTTCTTAATAATTGAAAAGTAAAGAACAAAGATTGAAACAAATTTGGGAATAGGATTATTTTACGTCTGCTTTGAGATCATATCAGGCCAACATACAATTATTAGGAAATAGTAAATGTTATTTCAATTATCAGTATATTTGTCCTCTTTAAATTTACTTAGCATATTTAAAGTACCTTTTATAAAAATTATTTCAAAACGATTACTGGTATTGTTTGTCCACTTAAACATGTTACATCCGGGTCTGTGAGTCAACCTTTTATTGTTAGTATGAATATCTATCCATGGTCCCCACCTATGACATACCCCTGTAACCCAGACATGAGCAAAACTTCCAAATCCAGATAGAATATAAGAATATCATTTTTAAGAATCAAGTCAGCGGTGACAGGTCTGTACTTACGTACAACAGAGCGACATAACTTGATTCAGGTTTAAGCAAAACCAAACTTGGTCAAACCATTTTGGTGACCTTGTTAGGTATCTTATGATTTAAGACTTTTTCAAGTTCATTGACTTGCGTTTGTTTAACTTTTAAGCATATACTAATTGAGACCAGGTCTGTACTTACGTACAACAGAGGAAACAATCAGTATATAGCCCCAAATGATTTCAAATAAACTTCAGGTATAGAAATATGTCATGCTATGTTAAGGAATTAAGACATTTAGTCATACATCATATGGTGTTTACCACAAGATCATAGACACGTATTAGAATTACTTCTTAAGAACCCAGAAACCGGTGTGTATCATGTCTACCAGTACATCATATGATGAAGCTAATGTTTATAAAAGCTATTTTAAAATATGCCAGATAAACCTACTGACACATCAAACATAAACCTTAAAATTTCCCGTTTTATGCATGTCATCTGATGTACAATCATTTCCCATGTTGTTTACAGACACAATCCGATATCTTTTTGATTAATAAGAATCTTGTTGTTCACATTTCTGATCTAAATAATCAGAATTTTAATTACTCCCCCTGAACAACAAATTCTTTTCAGAAATTCAATTTAAATGTACTCCCCTTAAACTTGAACATATTTTTGTAATTTTTATTTAAGATATTTCGCAACATCGCATTTCTTTGATACTAACAAGTACAAAGAATGGCTGTTGCAATAATAATAAAATTTAAAAGAAAAGTATCAAAATCACATATCAAGTCAAATCAAATGCCATTTAGCACTTTTATCACCACGAAACTTCCAAAACTTCAGAAATCATCATAACATTCTTCTAACTATATCCACATCCATGCAGTCACTAAAAATATTACTTTACAAGAAACTGACTGCATCACCACAAACAATCAAACGTTAGTACTTATGGGACACCCAAGCCTTGATAGACTTGGGTTGTCCATGATCATCCATAATCATCACATCAATGAGTTTATGATATTTTAAAAACTCAGTTGATTTCAAAGATGTGTTGTTTGTGGATTTTGATTTCCAAACCTGTTTAGGTTCGGATAATTTGTTTTCAACATTGTTGTGCTGTTGAACTGGAGGTCTACTAGGCACAACTTTGTTTACTCTAGCCGTAGGTTTTGGAGAATTTGATGCACAACTAGATACAGGCGAATGCGAACAACGCCTTGAAAAAGGTTTTGAAAAAGAATTCCTGAAAGAGGAAGTTCTCGGCATCCCTCTACCAAACCTATCTAGGGATAATAACCTACAATCCCTAATAAGATGGCCCTGTTGACCACAACGATAACAAGAACGACGCTCCACTAAAGATGTATTCCAATGAGTTCCCTCAAAGCGTTTCGGTGGAGGACAATACACAGAAGGTCTATTAGTGTAACACCCCCAAATTCGGTTTAGCGGAAGCATTTAGTTAGGTATGGGGAGTGCCACAATACATAGTACATGCATACATACCAGAGCTTATGATTACAACAGAACAATATATATTAAGATGCCAAAGTAAGTTACCATGTTTACGATTCATCGAATCATACAAGTTGAAAAGTAGTTAGGTTACAAAAGTAGATTTCGTGAATATGACTAAAACTGATTAGTTATATGAAAGAAATCCAGTTATCAAAAGTTGGCATCCTAGTTTCATCGTGGGTCGCCTAGAGTCCGTATGTGCAGGCGGTCCTTACGTGCGCAGCTAATTCCCTGAAAAACATAGTAAAAGGTCAACAACGAGGTTGAGTGAATTCACAGTTTTTATGTTTACAACAGTTGAACCCAGTTCAATAAGCTTGTTGACTCAGAAGTCAAATGGTTTTGTTTGTTCAAGTATAATCGTAGTGGGACGTTACCCCAAAAATGTGTTAAGCGTGGGATGTTACCCAAATACTCAATTTGTAAACACATTGTAGGAAAATAGTATCCAAGTAGCCCTGTAGGAATGTAAGCATCCTATATCCTGTAAAAATGTAAGTATTCTAGTTGTCGTTCATGGAACTATCTGTACCCTGTTGATGGTTCGTAGGAGTATCTGTATCCTAATAGTGGATCGTAGGAATGTCTGTATCCTACTAGTTATTCATAGGAATGTCTGTATCCTATTAGTTATTCGTAGGAATGTCTGTATCCTATTAGTTATTCGTAGGAATGTCTGTATCCTATTAGTTATTCGGTAGATCCATGTCAGTAGGATCTAGTGCCCATGTCAGTAGGGACTTTTCAACAGTCTAACAATAGTAGATCCATGTCAGTAGGATCTAGTGCCCATGTCAGTAGGGACTTTTCAACAGTTTAACAATAGTAGATCCATGTCAGTAGGATCTAGTGCCCATGTCAGTAGGGACTTTTCAATAGAAGGGAGTGTCAGTGTCCCTTGATCCATGTCGGTAGGATCTGGTCCATGTCAGTAGGACCCATTAGTTACCCAATCAGTTTCGTAAAAGCGTTGCTAGTAGTTCTCCAACGTTTTCAAAACATGTTTATGCGTTTGCAGTGTTATAGTCTGAAAGTGTTGTTTCATAATCATCGGTTTTCATACCAGTTTACCAGTTCAATGTACTCCACTTGTTTGAGTAAAATAGTATACAATCGTGTTTATATAAAAGAGTTTGACTATGTTCTCCACCCCAAAAGCAGTTAAAAACAGTAAAAGTAGGGGCTGTGAACTCACCTCGTGGACTATAGTGTATGAGAGCTAGCAAGGGGGTTGTCCAAATGTATCTTTTAACGTCCTAAACGTAAGAGATGGTTGTATAAGTAATTGGCTCAACGCCAAACTATGTTCGTTGTTCACTCGTTCCAAATGACCGTTGGTGTTAAGCACATGTTTGCTTGGTTTGTGATGTTTTGTAATAATAATAGTTCAAAACGACTTTTATTATTTTACTCGTATTGCCGTATGTTTTATAAAAATATATGAATATAATCTGTTCATCCGTGATTTCATATAACTATTCATCCGTGATTGTATGTATTCTCGTTTTAATATTTAACTATGTATTTCTATATCTGTGAGTTTGGTAGTCCGACAATAGTAATTGTCGAATGCACCGTTCATCCGACAATAGCAGTATTCACGGAAGGCTTATTCGACACAAGAGTTTGTGGATTTCTATTTGTCCGACAATAGGGATTATCGGATGCACTGTTCATCCGACAATAGTGGTATTCACGGACATGTTTATTCCGACAATAGTATTCACGGAATGGTCCGACAATGAGGCTTTAAGGGTTTTGGTATTCACGGAATTAAGTTATTCACGGAATTTAGTATTCACGGAATGCCTAATCCGACAATAGGCATTGTCGAATTTTTGGCATTCACGGATAGGAAGTTTTGTGCAGTCACGTTTCTCACCCGTTTTCATTCAATTGTTTGATTAAGTTAAACTCGACAATAATTCACGAAATTTTTACACAAGGTTACCCTATATCTTAGCTTTCCAAAACATATTTTTGTATAAATTTTAACGAAGCATAACTCAAGATAAAAATTGGCAAAGTGCAGCAGGTCCAGTGAGTCATTGTCGAGACATGTGTGAACAAACCTGGTCATATCTCAAGTTTTACGAAACTTCATGAAATGTGCGAGTAGGGGAATTAAAGGTAACACAAAAACACAGGTTTCCAAGTGGTTTCATCGGTTTTTGATGAGTATTTATCGAGATACACTAGTTCCAAGTTGACTGCATTTTTGGTCAGAAAATACAGTCTGGACATGTACTTTTATCTAATTTCTTAAAAATAGTAAATGACCACTAAAATTCGTGTAACTTACAGATTTGGAATCTAGACTCTTTGAACTTCGTTTTAGTCTCAAGAAACACATGATTTCATTAAGAAATGAGTTAGTTATCATTCTTTAAAGTCGGTTTAAGTTTTGTCCAGTGGGTATTAGCTTTGTCCAACGGTTAACCGCAACTAGTGAACGTTTTTGGTCGAGTTTTTGGTCGAATTTCGAGTGAGATGAACAACAAACATGTTTATATACTTAAAGCAAGGAAATCTAAAGGAAAAGTGAAGAGTTTTACCCAAGGAAAGCGTGAGCTAAAGCTGAAATACGAGTGGTGTGCAGATTTGGTCCTATCCTTGCCTTTCCTTGCAAAAGTCGATGGTAGAAGTGGCTAGATGACTGTGGCTGAGGTTGGTGGTGCTAGGAGGACGTGGGTGGTGGTGTTGAAGGTGGTGGTTCGGTTGGAATAAGCAGAGAAGAAAAGGAAGTGGTTGTTTTGTGAGAGTTGGTGCTTGTGAGGGTTGAGAGGGTTAGGGAAAAACACCAAATACATTCACCTAGGGCCTTGGTGGGTTTGTTTAGGGTTGGGCCGACCTGGGCTGGGCCTGGGCCTGGGCCGTGTATGGCCTGGTCCATGAGGTCTCGGGCTCGTGTGTTTCGTTTCTCAATTTCCGATAAGTTTGGTTGTCGGTTATTTGTTAGTTGTACATTTTGGTGTGATAGTTTTGTTCACCACTTTAATATTTAACCTAGGTTAATACATTTTAGGGTATCATTTATAATACTTTATTTTGAGTTTCAAAGTATACTTTTTGACTCGTTTGGTTGTCGGGTTCGTTCCGATTGTTTTGCGTGTAATAAGGATAACTAGGAATCTCGTAATACTTCGCGTATTAAAATAGTGGACCTTGCTAGACTTAACTCATAAAGTAGGGAATTAGCACTAAGTATGCAAGTGATTAACGTTCGTAATTTCGTTTAAATTTGCGGGGTGTTACAATTAGCAGGAACATTTGTTGAACATGCACTCTTAAGTGTACATGTTGAAGTAGATGTTCCTGAGGTTGAGTTAGTAGATTTAGAATCCTTTTTAATATCTTTAACTTTGAAAGATTCATTTTTAACTTTAGCTTTTCCTTTGCATTTAAAACAATCAGGTTTGACAGCTATTTTCTCAACCTTAATGGTAGACTCTTCTGGTATATCTTCTACTTCAACAATCTCCTCAACACAAACTTGAGATTGACTTTCAGGTTTAACAAACTTAGGCAGGGGATACTCTGGCCTTTTGGTTTTCTCCTTTGCCTGTTTGTTTTCCTTTGCTTCTTTTGATTTAATACCATAAAGCAATACATAATCGACTGGAATCTCTTCAGTGCCTTCCTTAACAGGCATAGGACAGTATTCGGCATGGGAAGGTGGTGGGATTTGGTTATAACCAAGTCCTGCCTTCTTTTTACCTCCTGTCCCTTGCTTGTTAACGATTTCATTAAAGACAACAGTTGCCTTCTTTTTACCTCCGTAGATAAAGATCCTTTAAGTGCGTTGAAAGTCTTCTTTTCATTATCCCATGCTTTGCGTTCTTCGAGAGTCATTGATATATATGATTTTGCAATTTTTGTTCCTTCCATGACTGGTATTTCATATTTCTCAGTCAATGTAATCCACATGTCTGGATCATTAAAAGAGATATAGTCTTCAAAAGCTCTCCTCCAACTTGAGTAGTATGTGTTTGGAGTTAACATCGGAAGGTTGTTGCCAACACTATGCAAGCGTGACATCTTTTAAACAGGAACTTTAGCAAAAACCAGACAACCAGATTGTTGGGAAATAAGATTTCTGATGTTACTACTGTTGTTGAAGGATGCACAAGGCATTAACACTGTTAGTGTTATTGTTACTACTGGTATTACAACTGTTAGTTTGTTGGTTACCACTGTCTTCATGGTTAACACTGTTAGTTGAAGTCTTCATGGATTATCACTGTTGGTGAAAGTGATTACCACTGTTAGTAGAAGATTACAACTGTTATTGAAGATTGAAGACAAGAGTTACAACTGTTAGGCTAGTTACCACTGTTGGTGTATTAGTCTAGTAAATTGTACAAGTGTTAACACTGTTATAGGAATTACCACTGTTTGTATAGTTGTGGTAGTTAACACTGTTTATATTCTGTATAGGAGGGAAGTCAGAGTTTGAATAATTATGAGTTGTAACTGCTTCCATAATTATAGGAGTTTGTTTAGCAGGACTCTATGTGTTATAAATAGAGGTCCTTAACCTAGATTAGGTTATGAGTTTTTGCGCAGCTTCAAGGTTTTGTAACCCTAATACAATCAGTGTATTCATCTTATTTCATTAATAAGATTGAAGCTTTTTATAATTCTGTTATTATTATTGATATTGATCTTCATCTTATTACTAAGTGTTATTCCGCAAACTTCTTAGTAATCATTCAAAACTGCTGTTATCTAATAGTTTATTAGATAGATCTTGGTTTATCAAGTGGTATCAGAGCAGGTTTTAGTTTTGAATCCAGGAAGATCTCATATTTACTGTTTTATTGATCAATTTTATAATCAATATATCATAGCAATGGTAGAAGGTAATGAAGGTATTCAGGTCACAAAGATCCCAATGCTTAGAGCAGATGAGTTTGATCTGTGGAAAAACAGAATCAGACAATATATGCTTCTCACAGACTATCAGATGTGGGAAGTGGTTGTTAATGGTCCACCAGTGACCCTTAATAGTGATGGTGTTCCACAGGCAAGATCACCACCTACTTCTGAGGCAGAAAGGAAGATCAGATCAATAGAGTATAAAGCTTTAAGTACTCTATTACTAGCTATACCAAACGAATATCAGAGGAGGTTTGAGGCATGTCAAGATGCTAAAGTGTTAATGGAAGCAATTGAAAAAAGGTTTGGTGGTAATGATAACACCAAAAAGAATAAAAGATCTCTACTTAAGCAACAGTATGAGAATTTTAATTCTACAAGGTCAGAAACATTGACCCAAACCTTTGATAGGTTTTCTAAACTGGTTGGAGATCTGGAAAATCATCAAGTGAAGATAGATAGAGATGATTTAAATAGGAAGTTTTTGAGGTCCTTGGGTGATGAATGGACCATGTATACTGTTGGGTTAAGACAAAGTGCAGATTTGGAATCAAAAGAGCTAGAAGACATCTATAATGATCTGAGAAACTTTGAAGCTGAAGTGGAGAACAAGAAGATTGGATCAGGAAGTAACAACAACAATTCTGCTTTTATGGCTGGAACAAAAGCAGAATCTAATCTGAAAGGTTTTTCTTGTGGGTCTGGTGGAGTTGGATCATCATCAAATAATTCTAATGATCAACTCTTAGAATCTTTCTTTGCTAGTAATGTGAACTCTTCACTTACTAATGAAGATCTAGATCAATTTGAAGGAGATGATCTAGAAGAAATGGATATTAAACTCCAAATTACTTTAATCACTCAAAGAGAAAAAAGGTTTATGCAAAGAACTGGTAGGAATAACTTTGCACAGAAGAGGAGTGATTCAAGCTGGTTTGATAAAAGCAAAGTTGAATGTTTCAACTGTCACAAGATGGGACATTTTGCTAGGGAGTGCAGAAGCCCTAAGGCTGATCAGAATGAGAGAGGATCTGTTCAAAGAAGTGGAGGAAATGTGGGCCAAAAGAAGAATGTGCCAATCCAAGATACTTCATCAAATGCACTGGTATCTGTTGATGGATGTGGATGGGATTGGAGTGATCAGGAAGAGCATGCAGTAAAGAATCAATGCTTCATGGCAACAGCTGAGTCAGATAAGCAATCTGAGGTTCCTTATGAGGTACAAATAAAATTGTGCTCAACTGTGTGTAAACAAACTGTGAAACATTATAGAGATCATAACCAGAAAGTGTGTGATGAGCTGAAAAATTGTGAAATTAAAAGTAGACACACAATCTCTGTAATAGAAAATCTTGAAAAACAGATTCAGGCATTTGAAGATAATGCAACACAGTTTAAATATGATATTGAGTATGCTAGGTGGGAGAGAGACACTTTTAAAGATAAAGTAGAATTATTAACTAAGAAACTTGCTGAGGTTACATGTGAAAGAGATAGCATACGACTAAATGTAAGTAACTTAGAACATGCATCTAAAAGTGTAAATAAACTCATCAATTCTCAGATTCATGATAAACTCAAGACTGGGTTAGGATACAGCAATGTACCTCCTCCTTATAACAACAACTATTTTCCTTCCAAAACTGAAATTGATTTAAATTCACTTAAAGAAGGATTAAATGATGATGTTAAAAATGTTGATCCAGTTAACACTTTAAAAGAAGATGTAAACATTGATGGAGTTGAAGTTCGTGAGTGGAGTGAGGAAGATGATGAAGAGTGTGTTACATCAGAATGTGAGGGTAATGTAATAAATAAATCTGTTACAACACCTAGTGAGTGCAGCAATCCAGTTACTGGTCTAGCTTCAGATCGTAAGGATAAAAAGCTAGAAGAGGGTAAAAGAATGTTCATTGAAAAGGATAAATATAAGATAGAAAATGTGAGCGCCACACATAACACTCCTAGGAATGTTCTAAGGAAGGTTAGAAATGCAGTGAAATCATCTGTTTCTGTGAATCATGTATCTGCATCAAATAAATGTGATCATTGCAAATGTAAGAATAACTTTTCTACTTCACAAACTTTTCAAAAACATATTCCCAGAGGTAATCAAAGAAATTGGAATCAAATGGTAACTCAAAAATTGGGAAATAATGTAACAGTGATAAGAGAAAAGTTATGTCTTATATGTGGCAGAAATAATCATCTTCAACATGACTGTTTTCATAATCCAAAATCTGTTCAACAGGAGATGATACAGCCATGGATAGCAGCTAATATGATTAACAAACAAAATTTTAAATCTAAAGTTAATTATAAAACTGCTGCAAGAAAGATGAACTATAAGGCAAATCAAGCTAAGGTTACTGCAAAGGTTTCCACTGCAGGAACAAAAGTTACAGATTTAGCCAACAATAAAAAGGCTAAAACAGTGGAAAAAGAGTATAATGTAAACAGTGATAAATCTTTTAAAACTGTTAGAACAGTTAATTCAACTGTTACCACTGGTAGAGTAAATAACACTATGAGGAATACTAACAGTGTTAATTATTGTACCACTGATAGACATAACAGTTATAACAGGTTTAACACTGTTAGGCATTATAATTATGATTATTCAGTTAACACTGTTAGATCAAAACCCACTGCTAAGTCTAAAATTAGTTGGATTTGGACACCTTTTCAGAATAATTTATCTAGAGGTTCAAAATCCAACAATGTATCAAAATCAATGATCTTCAAGAAAGTTGATTACTTTGATACATATGGGAAACCCAAAGCCAAATTGGTTTGGGTTCCCAAGAGAAATTAATTCTCTTTGTGTTTGTTTGTGTGCAGGGCAAGCCAAGAAGTTTATGGCATATTGACAGTGGCTGCTCAAGGCACATGACTGGAGATAAGGAAAAGCTACAGAACTTCAAATCATTTGATGGTGGATATGTAGCATTTAGAAGCAATCCAAAAGGTGGAAGGATCACAGGCAAGGGAGTTGTTCAAAGTGCCAAGTTAAGCTTTGAAAATGTTTATTATGTGGAACAGTTGAGATACAATTTGCTAAGTGTGAGTCAAATCACAGATAAAAAGAACCCTGTTCATTTTACTGACACTGAATGTCTTATTCTGTCTAAGGAGTTCAAAATTCCAGAAAATATGATTTTAATGAGAATTCCTAGACAAGATAATGTCTATAAGTGTGACTTAGCAAACATGGCACCTCAACCTGATTTAAACTGCTTGATTTCTAAAGCTAATTTAAATGAGTCTACTTTGTGGCATAGAAGGATGTGTCACATGAACTACAAAACCATTAATAAACTTGTCAAAAACAAGCTTGTTAGGGGTTTACCTGAGAAGGTATATTCATGTGATGATCATTGTGTCTCATGTTTAAAAGGAAAGCAACACAAAACTTCTTTTAAGTCCAAAGTTGAGAATTCAAACTGTACTCCTCTATACTTATTGCATATGGACTTATTTGGACCAACAAGTATAAGTAGTATGGGAAAAAGATCTTATTGCCTTGTTGTTATTGATGATTATACCAGGTTTACATGGGTTTTCTTTTTCTTAAGCTGATCAACCAGATATTCAATGTCATCTTGTTTTTGCTCTCTAAACTATTAACAGCAGTTTTGATAAACCAAGATCTATCTAATAAACTATTAGATAACAGCAGTTTTGAATGATTACTAAGAAGTTTGCGGAATAACACTTAGTAATAAGATGAAGATCAATATCAATAATAATAACAGAATTATAAAAAGCTTCATTCTTATTAATGAAATAAGACGAATACACTGATTGTATTAGGTTAAGGACCTCATAACCTAATCTAGGTTAAGGACCTCTATTTATAACACATAGAGTCCTGCTAAACAAACTCCTATAATTATGGAAGCAGTTACAACTCATAATTATTCAAACTCTGACTTCCCTCCTATACAGAATATAAACAGTGTTAACTACCACAACTATACAAACAGTGGTAATTCCTATAACAGTGTTAACACTTGTACAATTTACTAGACTAATACACCAACAGTGGTAACTAGCCTAACAGTTGTAACTCTTGTCTTCAATCTTCAATAACAGTTGTAATCTTCTACTAACAGTGGTAATCACTTTCACCAACAGTGATAATCCATGAAGACTTAACTAACAGTGTTAACCATGAAGACAGTGGTAACCAACAAACTAACAGTTGTAATACCAGTAGTAACAATAACACTAACAGTGTTAATGCCTTGTGCATCCTTCAACAACAGTAGTAACATCGGAAATCTTATTTCCCAACAATCTCCCCCTAAACTTAATCTGTCCCTAACAGTATTAAGTTTCTCTTGATTCTTCACTTTGACCTCATCCAAAAACTTTAAACCATCAATCATTGATTCCTCTTTCTCCTCTCATACTCTTCCTTTTTGTGAATCTGGTTCAATATCATGTATACCAAATCCTCTGCCAAATCATTGTTGAATGAGACAAATAACTTAGCATGCCTTAGGCTTCTTAGCAAACTCAAACTCATATTATATTCTCTGTCAGAGAGCATCCAAATCATAGTAGCATCATCAAAAATAACTTGATGAACACCTGGATTGCTGAGATAGATCCACTGCTTCACATTTCTGAAAGTGTTGAATTCAAATCTGAATCTTTCTGGCTCATACATCATTGAAATCCCAGACCAAACACTCAATTCATAGACACTATCAAACTTCTTGGTGCTTAGTCCTTTCTCAGATCCAATCTCATACATTCTGTTCAAATCTTCTCTAACAATCACTCTAACCAACTCTTTGAAAGACCTCCAATATGATACAGAAGTATCTGCCCTTTCAACTCTAATTTTCTCACATTTAATTGGAATTGAAAAATTTACCACAGACCAATCAATGATTCCAGGAGAGTTATCAGGTGGAATATGTTGTAGAGGTTGCACCACAATCAAGTCATCCAACTTCAAATTTTTCTTTGGTAAATCTGGAATTGATGCAAGTTCTTGTTTCCTCTTCTGTTTAAGCTCAGCACTCACCCTTTTCCATTCTTTTTCCTTTTCCAGTTCTTTTTCAAGCTTTTCTTTCTGAATCTTTTCCCTCTCTGCCTTCTTTTTAGCTTTCTCTGCTTCTTCTGCTCTCTTAGTAGCCTCTGGATTTAAAAATGTATCCCTGTCCCAAATTCTTTGTAAGCTTTCAAGGGACAT
Source organism: Pseudognaphalium luteoalbum (assembly GCA_963422505.1). Taxonomy (NCBI): domain Eukaryota; kingdom Viridiplantae; phylum Streptophyta; class Magnoliopsida; order Asterales; family Asteraceae; genus Pseudognaphalium; species Pseudognaphalium luteoalbum. The sequence goes on from OY730198.1 coordinate 98,931,323, forward strand.
AGCATTAAGCCTTGCAGTTGGAATATTGCCACCTCTTAGCTTTAAGACCAAATTTCTTTTCTGTTGAGCTCTTGTCAAAGGTTTATTTCTTTTAGCAGCAGCTTTGGCAGCTCTAGTCCTTTTCAATTCTTCTGCCTTCTTTTTCTTAAGCTGATCAACCAGATATTCAATGTCATCTTGTTTTTGCTCTCTCAGCTGTGCTTCATCCCACTCCTGAACCTGTTCCTTAGTCATTTTCACAAACTTACCAGGTTCTATCTCAACATCAACCATTTCCTCTGCTAGCACATCTGCATTTATCTCAGCAAATAACCTCTGTGCATATTCATCATCATTCATTGTAGCTTCAGGAGGCATGGTTTTCTGCTTTTTCACTTTTGGCTCTTCCTCTAAGATACCCTTACCTTTATCCTTAGGATCAATCTTGGGCATAGATTGTGCAGCAGCAGGTGCAGTAGAAGGCTCTCTAATCTGAACTGGAGGTAGGGTGGTGGTTTTATGCTTCTTAGCTTTGACAGACTGCACAGGAATTGATTTCTGCCTTTTAGCCTGTGTAGTCTTCTCATTTCCTTTCTGATTCTCAGCTTCATTGACCTTTTCTGTTTCTTGAGGAATGGTGTTTCCATCTCTATATCCTCATCAATGTGATCACCAACATTACCATCATCATTCTGTTCATCATCACCCTTCTCACCATCATCTCCATTCTTATCATCACCTTTATTAGTCCAAAACTTCTCCCCCTTTTTGAAAGCATCCTTTGCAGAATCACCTTCAACCATTACATATTTCTTTCCTTCTTTCAAAACTTTTACCACTATGTATTCTAGCTGAGAAACCCTCTGCATCAAATTTGTAATCTTTGCATCCTTTTCCTTGTTCTTTCTCCTTTCCATTTTGAACTTTTCCCACACATAGTCAATCATTTTCGTTAATTCCAGGTTAGTTCTAGCCTCATCACCATCAGAATGTGACTTCCTAGGTGAATCATTGACAGGTGTATCAAAACCTGTATCATACCTAGTATGATCAACAGATTCCCCTTGGTTATTGGTACTGGGACCACCAAAATCATCTACAGGAGTAGAATCATGTTTTGATGTTGCCTCTGCTTGGGTCTTATTGATGTTACTTCTGTCCTGCTCTGCCAGTGGGCTAGAAGCAGTAGAAGTAGCCCTAACAGAATGGTCACCCCTCTCCTCATGGACCACATGCTGTTCATGACTCCTATCATTGGACTGAGACAACTGAGCAGCATGATCCTCAGTCACCTGATGTGTAGCCTTTTTGGCTTTTCTGGTGTAGGTTACATTGATTTTGTTCCCTTGTTGATCAAGATTACCCCCAGTTACTGTGGGATAAGAAGGAATGGGTTGTTCCATTCTTTCAACAACTGGTTCAGCTTCTGTTGGTGGTACAGAAGCTGTGGTGGAGGGTGCAGGAAGCATTGTTGGAAACAATGCTGTTACCCTCCCAGAAAACATAACACCCTTTATAGAAGTATCTCTCTTCATGTTTGAAAACACTTTAGGTTTAAAAGAAGAGATACCTATAATCTTATCCAAGGCTGGCAGATCTGAGATTTGATCATTTAGAAAACATTAAACAAACCTTGGATACATCAAAAATTTAAGTTTAGGTTGGTTAATGTTTCTTAGCATACCAGCAAAAATAAAGTTTGAAAAATTAAAGTTTTGGCCAGTAGCTAAGCATACCAATGCATATGCTACATTACTGCTAAATTGTTCAAAAGATGAACGTTTTGATGATAAACAGTGCAGTAATGTATGAATTAAAAACCTCCATTGATAGGAAAACATTGTTTTCTGGAAAACATACCCACCCAAAGTACCCTCATATCCCACTCGTTGTAAATTTAAGTATAAAGCTTCATCAGCCATTGAAGATATACCTTCTTCATCCTGAAGATGAAGAGAAGAACGAATGGATGATTCAGTGATAACCACATGATGTCCAACAACTGTAGAGACAATTTTTGGAACACCTGCTTCTTCCTCAATCTTTGCTTTAACCCTGAATTCATGAATGTGATCATGTGAAATTCTGGGTGCGACAGATAGCGCATGATGAATGGTAGACTTACGCAGAAAATCAATGATCTCTACGTAATCATTGGCTATTGAGGGTTTTACCAGATAGGCAATCATGTTATGATCCTTGCCTACAGCGAGTTGATGTGTGGTTGATGAAGAAGAAGCCATGAAGAAATTTGTGTATGAGTTGTGATAGCTGTGGTTATAGGTTTTATGAATGCAGTGGTTATGAAAGCGTAAAAGAAAATTGTACAAGTGTTGCAAGTATTTATACTGTTAGTGTCAATGACCTAATTTTGAAATAAAAATCCCAATTTGAAAACTAACAGTGGAAACCATTTTAAAACAGTGGAAACTATTTTAAAACAGTGGAAAGTGTTCTGAAAACACTAACAGTGGAAACCATTTTAAAACAGTGGAAACTATTCTAAAACAGTGGAAACTTTTCTGAAAACAGTGGAAACTGTTTGGGAATTTAATTTCAATTAAAGAATATCACTAACAGTGGAAACAAATGTACAACAGTGGAAATTAATAATATTAACAGTGATAACTAGTTGATGGAAATAACTCCTGACCAAAGGAATTATAACTCAAAACTAGAAACTGTTGTTAATATTACTAACAGTGATGAACAGTGATTTTTTTTTTTTTAACCTGCAGAAGAAAAATATAAATAGACACAATGATGGTTAACAATTACAACTAGATAGTATCAACAGTGTTAACTGATATACTAACAGTGGTAAAAGTTAACACTAACATTAATACTGACAGTGATAAGTAAATAAGGAAAACAGTAGAAACTATTTACACTAACAGTGGTAGTTATTCATAAGCAGTGATAACTACATATACAGTGGTAATTGAGTAATAACAGTGATAATAAGACAAAGTAGTCGTAACTAATTTGATTATCACTGTTAGTCTCAATTACATCTACCAGCATCTAATTCTTAAACATGATAGAGAGGTATCAAAATAGTTATGAAAAGACAGTTTAAAAAGATTTAATCATGCCAATACTGGTAATCAGGAATGTAAATCTGCCCACATCAAATGCTTTGGTGAACAAATCTGCAAGTTGATTGTCAGTATGAACTTTTATAATCTGAATAAGTCGTTTTTCATTACAATCTCTGATAAAGTGATACCTAATCTCTATATGCTTAGTTTTAGAATGTTTAACAGGATTATTAATGATGCTGATAGCAGAAGTATTATCAATATAAATAGGAGTGTTTAAGAAAGTTAAACCATAATCAAGCATCTGATTCTGAATCCATAAGACCTGAGCACAGCAACTTGCAGCAGCTACATACTCTGCTTCAGCAGTAGATGTTGATACAGTTGACTGTTTCTTGCATTGCCATGAGATTAACCTTTCTCCTAGAAATTGACATCCTCCTGATGTTGACTTTCTGTCCATACAAGTTCCTCCATAATCACTATCTGAATATGCTTTTAGATCAAATGGGGAATCTTTTGGATACCAAAGACCTAGATCAGATTGTCCTTTCAAGTATCTAAAGATTCTCTTTACAGCATACAGATGTGATTGTTTTGGACAGGTTTGAAATCTGGCACAGATACAAACAGCAAACATGATATCTGGCCTAGAAGAAGTTAAATACATCAATGATCCAATCATTGATCTGTACAAATGTACATCAACTTCCTCCCCCTCAGGGTCTGCAGATAGTGGCTTGTGTGTCTCCATTGGTGTACTAGCCACTTTTGAATCAGAGTATCCAAATTTAGTAAGTATATCTTTGACATATTTACTCTGATTTATGAAAATACCATCTGAACTCTGCTTAACTTGAAGTCCCAAAAAGAAAGTGAGTTCCCCCATTGAACTCATCTGGAACTTTTGATGCATTAGGGTTTCAAACTCCTTGCACATGTCATCATTTGTAGACCCAAAAATGATGTCATCAACATAGACTTGCACCAGTAAGATATCATTTTGATTCCTTTTGGTGAACAGAGTCTTATCAATAGTGCCTCTTTTGAACCCATTTTCTAAAAGATAGACAGATAAAGTCTCATACCAAGCCCTGGGAGCTTGATGCAAACCATATAGTGCCTTATCCAATCTGCACACTCTATCTGGATAGCTAGGGTCTTCAAATCCAGGTGGTTGAAACACATACACCTCATCATCAATCATGCCATATAGAAAAGCACTTTTGACATCCATTTGATATACTGTAAAACCTTTGAATGTAGCATAGGCTAGGAATAGTCTAATAGCTTCTATCCTTGCAACAGGAGCAAAGACATCATCATAATCAATCCCTTCTTCCTGTGTATAACCTTGTGCCACCAGCCTTGCCTTGTTTTTGATAACAATTCCTCTTTCATCCTTTGTTCTTGAAGATCCATTTGGTGCCAATTGCCCTTTTTCCCTTTGGCAGATCTACTAGAGTCCACACATTCTGAATCTTAAACTGTAACAACTCCTCTTGCATTGCCTCAACCCAACTAGGATGTTTGAGAGCTTCTACAACCTTTTTAGGTTCAACTTGAGAAAGAAAACACACATATAAACATGTATGTAGTTCTTCTTCAGTGACAGCAGTTTGCTGTCTTGTTTGTACACCACTGTTAACATCTCCAATCACCTGTTCCAGAGGATGATTTTTGTTCACATGAAGATTTGATGTTGATGTCTCTGGAATGGTGGCCTCCAAGTTGGTAAAATTACCATCCTGTTCTGAACCTTCATTAGAAGGTGATTCAATTTGCACTTCTGTCTCAGTAGGCTGAGATGACATTGGAAGATCAGAAGATAATACTTCTGGTGGATCTGGAGTCCAGATTGGAAAGATGATATATTCCAATGGTTCTTTAGTCTTTGCTGAAGACATATCTGAGATATCCTCACACACTCCATCTGCTTTGCTTGATGTGATACCTGTGCATGAACCTGTACTAGGATTGACAGTTGTATATCTAAAAGCATTGTTAAGAGCATCAATATCAAACAAAGACTTAGGACCTATTCCATCAGGATTAATGATATTTTCATTAAAAGTGACATTCATAGATTCTTCAATGACTCTGGTCCTTTGATTGAACACCCTATATGCTTTACTCTGAATAGAATATCCTACAAATACACCCTCATCTGCTTTGCTGTCAAACTTTCCTAGGTGATCTTTGGTATTCAAGATAGTACAAGGACATCCAAAAGATTTTAAGAAACTAACCAGTGGTTTGTTCTTAAACAACAGCTCATATGGGGTTTTGAAATAAGGCTTAACAACTGTTACCCTATTCTGAACATAACAAGCTGTGCTAACTGCTTCTGCCCAAAAGGACATAGGAAGTTTTGCATCAGCTAGCATAGTTCTAGCAGCCTCTATTAGTGTCCTATTCCTTCTTTCAGCTACTCCATTCTGTTGGGGAGTCCTAGGAGCACTAAATTCTCTCTTAATGCCTTTCTCTTCACAGAATTTATCCATCTCAGAATTTTTAAACTCTGTTCCATTATCACTCCTGATGATTTTAACCTTTTTATCTAATTGGTTCTCAATCTTAGTTATAAATGATCCAAGTATTTCACCTGTCTCATCCTTTGTTCTAAGAAAGAAAACCCATATTCAAACTGATGATTATACACTTGATAAACCAAGATCTATCTAATAAACTATTAGATAACAGCAGTTTTGAATGATTACTAAGAAGTTTGCGGAATAACACTTAGTAATAAGATGAAGATCAATATCAATAATAATAACAGAATTATAAAAAGCTTCAATCTTATTAATGAAATAAGATGAATACACTAATTGTATTAGGGTTACAAAACCTTGAAGCTGCGCAAAAACTCATAACCTAATCTAGGTTAAGGACCTCTATTTATAACACATAGAGTCCTGCTAAACAAACTTCTATAATTATGGAAGCAGTTACAACTCATAATTATTCAAACTCTGACTTCCCTCCTATACAGAATATAAACAGTGTTAACTACCACAACTATACAAACAGTGGTAATTCCTATAACAGTGTTAACACTTGTACAATTTACTAGACTAATACACCAACAGTGGTAACTAGCCTAACAGTTGTAACTCTTGTCTTCAATCTTCAATAACAGTTGTAATCTTCTACTAACAGTGGTAATCACTTTCACCAACAGTGATAATCCATGAAGACTTCAACTAACAGTGTTAACCATGAAGACAGTGGTAACCAACAAACTAACAGTTGTAATACCAGTAGTAACAATAACACTAACAGTGTTAATGCCTTGTGCATCCTTCAACAACAGTAGTAACATTAGAAATCTTATTTCCCAACACAGATTCTCCTACCAAAATTTGATTTGAAAATATTGAAAATTGGGCGAGCACAACTAAACTTTTCCCAAACTAGAATTATGAACTTTTAAGCTCAAAAACAAATTTGGTACTACAAATTTTTCGTGAATTTCCCGTCAAAAATTCGACCGAAAACGTCCAAAAATGACCGGGTAAAATGAAACTTTTTCCAGGCTAAAAATGAACACTTTTAAGCCTATGGAAAAATTTTAAAAACGCAAAAAATTCCTGGAATTTCCCGCCAAAAAACTTGAAAGTGCGTATAGCTAGGATCTAGATGACAATTGACTTACAATTGAAAGGCGGAATCAATCAATTGCATATATCAACAATAAGCACAAACCGAAACGAAAGTAATTCACTAAGTAAACAAAGAAATCGGCTTGTATATTGAATTGAGAACGATTACAGAGATGCTATGTCGACAAATGGTGCTAGGGTTTCGTCAACCCTAGCCGGAAACCCGTAGGTTTGTATTTATACTAAAACACAGCCGACATGCGTCACTTGTGGAAGTGTCGCATGTGGCCGCCTTAATGCGTCACTTGCCTAAGTGTCGCTATGCGTCACTTAATCAAGTGTCGCTATACGTCACTCAGGAAGTGTCGCCTAAACTAAAACACGAGTGTCACATTAACAAAAACTATATTTCTATTACTAACAAGCGACACTAATTACAACTCGATAGACCAACTGACAGACACTCAAAGATGCATCAACAAACTCCCCCGTGTCTTCAGCTTGGTCTTCAAAATCTTCAAAATCTTCAAAAGATGTTGAGTCTTCACTTCCAGCCAGCAGGAAATACACCACCAGCGTGTACTCCATTGGCTACACAGATATCAATGATCTTTTGAAACTTGATCGCTTCATCTCTATCTCTTTCTTTAAACTGAATCCTATTCTGATGTAATCTTTTCATATCATGTTCAGAGAGATTGATCAAACTCAACGGATCGAATACACAAAACATATTTCTTTTAAGACCCCACGTAGACCTTTTCTTAGGTTGAACAACATCCCATGCTGTTTTCTCTTCAACCTCCAATTCTACATTCATAGCCTTCGAATCCGTATCTGGTTCCGATTTAGGAATAAACACTATTACCGCTTCACCAGTAATATCATCATATTCCCAGTATTCCAACCTATTCAAAAAATCAAGCGGGATGATCTCCAAAGGAATCTTCTGTAGACACTTTGCTGGTGGGTAAATCATCTTCACAATAGGTTGTCTTGTAATCGGATCTAGCTTCTTCTTAAACTTGTACCTCATACCCAACGTCGGCTTTATCAAATTATACTTTTTACTATTCATCTCACGACGTATGATCACCTGAAAGAAATCTGCTCTTGAATCTCGTGATCGGTTGATCAAGGGTATTTGAGCTAACCTTTGAAGCTCACACTTTGGCAAAGTACTTATTTTATAAAACTTCATATTGAAGTACTGAATGCCGTCACTTCTCTTTATCATAAAAACTGAGTTGTTCTCATCAAATTTCCAACTCTTAATCAATCCCGTGTAATCAGATCTAACTTTGTAGCATTTACACGTAACCGGTACCTCTATAATCGGTTTAAGCACAATATCCGGTTTTGTTGTAGAAGTTGATGCCTCATTCGTCTCTTTTTCTGATTCATCTTCAGACGAATCCGATTCTATAATAGGAGCATCATCATAACATTCATCACTATGCAACTGCTCCCCCTCAACTTTAATATCCTCATTTTCTTCAAAAAAATAATCCTCTGCAACAGGATCATCCATCACATCTTCCTCAGGCAATGTATTGTTATCATTCATCAAATTTTGTAGATATGTGAGATCTACATAAGAATAATCAACCGCAATAGGTCTTGCCTGACCTTGAACCTCCACGAAATAATCTAAACTGATATTTTCATTGATAGTTGAAGATGGAAGTACATTTTCTGGTTCCGGGGAAGGAGTTACATTTGTTTCTAACTCACTAGGACCTACCTCCCCCGAAACATTTGTAACGGATTCCAACTCTAACAACCTAGATGATAGAGTCGTCACTTGAAGCTGTAGAGAGTCAACCGTAGCAGCTCGAGCTTCCAACTCCCTGATCTGAGAGGCTTGAGCTTCAATTATTGCCTTTTGATCATCAAACCGCTTTGTCAAAATCTCCATCTGAGCTAAAACCATCTGAAGAGACGGCATGTCAGAGGTTGGCGGTGGTTGTTGTTGCTGAGAAGTTGGTTCCTCAATTACCACAGTCGTCCGCTAGCGTCTACGAAGAGGTAGATCAGCATAAGAAGGGGAAGACCCAGCAGGACGTTTGCCAGGATTTCTCGGTATATGAACCCGACCAGCCGAAATCCTGCGCAAGATACGCTTAAAGCGTTGGGGATTAGTCAGTTGAATCCCATCAAAAGCCGATTGCGGTGGCACGTCACCCTCAGAATCAGGAGGAGTGGGCCCACCATCGTCAGATTCTGCCTCAACTCGATCAACTTGATCAATATCATCGAGATCTTGAGCAATGTTGGCATCAACTAAATCGTCCTCGTTGACCGGAGGCACGACATCATCCAAAAACCCATGATCGTGGGGAGCAACGTAGTTTTCGTTTACTACGTGCCCGAAGAGTTCACGATCGGCCAAAACGGGCTCGCCCTTTGGTGCAAGCTTGCAGTCATTGAAGACTCGCAAAAGCATGGGCGTGGGAACCAAAAGAGACCTCTGATCTGGTGCAATACCGAGATCCAGGTCATTCAACAAAAGCTGCACAAACCGAGGATACTGCAGCCATTTGTCCTTTCCTGCACGAATATTCTCTACCATGTTGCCGAATATGTAACCGCTAAAGTTGTACGGTTTGTTGTAAATCAAAGCCAACATGAGAGATAGAGTAAGATGGCTGGCAGCATCATAACCTCCCTTTCTCGGAGACAAGCAAACGATGATAATGTGGCACAAATACCTCCAGACCCTGCATAGGTATTGCTTCCTGAAGTCGGAAAGCTGGTTTGCTGGATATCCCATCCTTTGAAGTCCCCTAAAGATGAATGTAGTCGGGAAGATAGTAGGCATGGTTGAGTTATCGTTGAACTGTAAAACCCTTCGAATCGAGTTTTCAGTAATCTCAATTTCCTCCCCAAACATGGTTGAAACAATCCGGGGAACGTCACCCTGAACTCGGATTACAGCATGATCATAGAACTCCTCAATTTGGTTCATATACACAGGAGTCGATGCGGTGATGGCGTAGTAAATCCTTGATCGGCGAAGAAATTCGATCATCGGCCTAAAGGGCGCCGAATTCGCATGAGTAGACTCAAGGAATGCCGTAATATTATGGCGGGTGTTGGTACGGCGGTAATAGTTCTGTAACTCGGCCATCTGTAAGCTAAAAATACAAAGAAAGATATTCGAAATCGTTATAAAGTTAGCCCGTAAACAGAAAAGTTTAAAATCAAACAAATTTTGACTTTAGGCGTCACTCGGGTTAAGTGACGCATGGCCACTACCGGCACTTAAGGAGTGTCGTAATGTACAGTTGAAAAAATTAAAATCAAACATAGCATCACTTATTGTAAGTGACGCTATCAAGCGTCACTGATGTAAGTGACGTTTGCATTTGGTGATTTAAAGTGTACGACACTTGCCAAGTGACGGGTGAAGAACATGCGACACTAACCGTAGTGACGGTATCCTAAGACAGTCACTTAAGAAGTGACGGTATAAGTGACGTTTAAAACAAAGCGTCACTTAGACAGTCACTTGAAGGAGTGACGCATAAAAAGGCGTCACTATGAAGAGTGACGGGTAAACATGGTTATGCGTCACTACATGAGTCACTTGTTAAGTGACGGTATTGGTTACCAAATTACCCAGTAGCGTCACTTAAGATAAGTGACGCTAGAAGTGTCGCAACGATGAAGATCATCGTGCACTGTTCATACCCAGAACCAAAAGTTAGGGGTTTTCAAAAACAAAGTAACCAGGGTGTGCGCTAGGGTTGGACGAATAAAACACACCATATATTACATCAAAACATAAACATATAAGCAGTTAATCGAACGAATTTGCACATAAAAACCTAACCGTAACCCTAACACAAAATTACAGTAAAAATAAGGAGATAAAAAGGTTAAGATTAGTACCAAATAGTTCGTAGGAGTAAGGGGAACAACTAGGTGTCAAAGAAACGCAGAGAAAATCCGTGAAGATCGCTAATCAATCGACAAAAAAACGTGCAGTGGAAGTGACGCAGGGACAAAGCGAGTGTCGGTGTGTCAGTGCAAGTGACGGTATAGGAATTTGAAAAGTGGTGAGGTTGAGTGTCGTGGGGAAGGGGTATTTATACACCGACCCTTGTATGCGTCACTCAACCCGTCACTTATAGAGAAGCTTAACCCGGCACTTACTGCGTCACTTAAGGGAGTGACGCAATATCGTATGCGTCACTGGTAGCGTCACTTATGAAAGTGACGCACAGTTCACTTTTAGTGAAAAAATTGCGATTTCTTCGATGTTTTCGCGTTGTGATTTCAGTAAGCACATTTGAAAATGTAACAGTAACTTGGATAATGACTAAAATTACTCTACCTTAAAAATAAGACTGACAAAAATATAAATATAAATTGACAACAAGAGAATTTACACATTCTTTTTGGTGACGGAGTTGATAAAGTCTGATTAGGGATCATATTGGGATAACATGCATTTATTAGGAACAGTAAGTGTTATTTCGATCATCAGTATGTTTGTCCACTTTAAATTTACTTGACATACTGAAAACACTGTTTATAAATATTATTTCAAAAACGATTATTAGTATATTTGTCCACTTAAACATGTTATACACACAACTAAGAGGTATTTTATTATTATTGGTGTGTTTATTTCGTTGTGGTTTCTTTCATAGATATACATCTTAACTTAAAACATAGACCATGTCTTCATTTACAGATGGAATATAAGAAAATCAACTTTAAGAATCAAGTCAGCGGTGACAGGTCTATACTTACGTACAACAGAGCGACATAACTTGATTCAGGTTTAAGCAAAACCAAACTTGGTCAAACCATTTTGGCGACCTTGTAAGGTATCTTAATTTTTAAAGACTTCTCAAGTATTTTGACTTGTGTTTGCTTAATTTTAAAATATATATTAACAGAAACCAGGTCTATACTTACGTATAACAGAGGAGACTGTCAATATATACCCCCAGATGAGATCAAATAAACATCTTTCACGAAAATATGTCTAGTATAAGCAAGAATTTAAGACTTTTGTCATACATCTTATGATGTTATACCACTTGAAATAGACAATTATGGATTAAACTTCTTAAGACTTCTCAAAGTTATTCGTATAACATGCCTACTAATATATCGTATAATGAAGACAATGTTTATAAAAACTGTTTTCAATACGTCAGATAAATCTACTGACACATCCAAGATAAACCTTAAATTTCCATTTTTATGCATGTTACCCAATGTACTATCATATCCCAAGTTGTTTATAGACACAACTTCAACGTCGTTATAAATGTAGCAATATTGCATTTCTTTAATACTAGAAAGTATAAAGAGTGGCTGTTGCGTTTTTTTTTTTTTTTTTTTTTTTTTTAAACATATCCAAGTTACAAGTTACTTTTTCGAGGTAAAGAACCTAAGACCGATCATGTTGACTAATTCATCAAATCGGGCTCTAGAAAAAGCCTTAGTGAATAAGTCAGCATTTTGTTTCAAGGTGTCAATATGGACAAGGTCAATGAGGTGTTTCTCATAGCAATCCCGTATAAAGTGAAACCTAATTTCTATGTGTTTGGTTTTAGAGTGTTGTACGGGATTTCGTGTGATAGATATGGTAGCAGTGTTATCAATATAAATAGGAGTTAAAGTTAAGAGTAACCCGTAGTCGCGCAGTTGATGCTGAATCCAAAGAACTTGAGAGCAGCAGTTTGCAGCAGCAATGTACTCGGCCTCCGCTGTTGAAGTAGAAACCGTAGTCTGTTTTTTGCATTGCCATGACACCAAGCGGGTTCCAAGAAACTGACATCCTCCTGTTGTAGACTTCTTATTGATGTTGCAGCCGCCATAATCTGAATCGGAGTAGGCAGAGAGCATGAAGTCCTTCTCATTTGAATACCATAGACCAAGTGTAGGTCTATATTTGAGATAACCAAAAATCCGCTTCACCGCCTTCATATGAGAAACCTTTGGTCATGCCTGATATCTTGAACAAATGGAGACAGCAAAAACGATATCAGGTCTTGAGGCAGTGAGGTACATAAGAGAACCTATCATCGAACGATAATCCTTTTCTTTGCAGTCCTCATCATCCTCAGCAGGTCCAAGATTATGGTTGAGTTCAATAGGAGTTCCATAAGGTTTACAAGTGAGCATATCATATCGTGTCAACATGTCATTGACATATTTTGACTGATGAATATACATGCCTTTGGATGACTGCTCAACTTGCACACCTAAGAAAAAGGTAAGATCTCCCATTGCACTCATCTCGAAAGCTGATTTCATGACCTCTTCGAATTCTTTACATAGAGCCTCATTCAACGATCCAAAGATGATATCATCGACATATACTTGAACAAGTAACAAATCATCGCCTTTTCCTTTTGTGAAAAGGGTACTGTCGATGGTGCCCCGTGTAAAACCATTGTCCACCAGATGAGTAGCCAGCCTGTCATACCATAGGCGTGGAGATTGATGAAGTCCATACAATGCCTTATTGAGTTTGTAGACATAATTTGGATGCACCGAATCTTCAAAACCTGGAGGCTGTTGAACATAAACATCCGTATCAATTTTACCATAAAGGAATGCGCTTTTAACGTCAAGTTGCTTGACGCGAATCCCTTTAAATGATGCAAATGCTAAAAAGATACGGACGGACTCCAATCTGGCGACAGGGGCAAAAACCTCATCATAATCAAGTCCTTCAATTTGAGTATACCCTTGAACAACTAGTCTTGCTTTGTTCCTTGTGACAACTCCTCGATCATCCTTCTTGACGCGATATACCCATCGAGTGCCTTTCGGATCGGCACCCTTGGGTAAGGGAACAAGCGTCCACACTTGCAGCTTATGAAATTGCTGCAGTTCATCTTGCATGGCCTCGACCCAGGATGGGTCTTGCAAGGCCTCCGCAACTTTCTTCGGTTCAGTTTGGGAAAGATGGCAAGAGTTGACGGTTGCCATAAATCCCAGAACCTGATCAGCTGAAGTATCCGTATCTTCAGCAGTTTGCTTTGCCTGACGTCTAGTTTGAACAGATGAAAGGGGATCACCAATGATGTTTTCAACAGGGTGATTCCTATGTATCCTAGTAACTGGAATAGCATCTGGCACAATATTTAATTCCAAGTTATTCAGATCCCCTTCAGTGGCAGAAGCATCTTCGGTTTCTTCATTAGAGAAGAAGTGAGAATATTCCATGTCTGCTGCATCCTCCAATGGAGGCATATTAGGATCATTCGGAAGATCCTCGGCATTAACGGGATTTAAAGCAGATGGAATTGTGGTTATTTGTGGTGAAGGTGTAGTAACAGATGCAGGAGAAGTAGTGGATGTTGAGGCAGGCATATCTGGTGTTGGAGTAGGTGAAGGAGTGGATGTTGTATCGGGTATAGGATTGGATGTAGTAGAAAAAGATGTTTGTTGAAAGACATCGAGTCCATGAAGCATGGTGATTAAATCTTCAGTGACATCATCCTCCGGAACATTAAAAGAACTGAAAAGATTCCCATAATTAAAGAACCAATCCGGACCCTTTCTTTGAGGTGGTTCCGTATACCGTAGGCATTTGACCTCAAAGTGTTCCTCTATCTCGTTCGTTGATTTGTTGTATACCCGTTTGTTTGGAGAGTTGACCGAATATCCGAGAAAAATTCCTTCAACAGCTTTATCGCCAAACTTAGGGACACGATCTTTTGTAATCATAATCAAACATGGACATCCAAAGGGTTCCAGAAACTGCAGATTTGGCTTGCGATTGTTGAAAAGCTCATAGCAAGTCTTATTCTTCTTTTTAACTGAAAGAACCCGGTTCAATACATAGCAAGCAGTATTTACTGCTTCAGCCCAGAAGATAATAGGTAATTTGGAATCCGCTAACATGGTGCGAGCGGTTTCAATAATTGTCCTGTTCTTCCGTTCAGCAACTCCATTCTGTTGAGGTGTTCTCGGAGCACTAAATTGATGTTCAATACCTCGAGAAGCACAGAATAACTCAAGAGTTGAGTTCTTGAATTCGGTTCCGTTATCGCTCCGCAGCCTCTTCACCTTTAAGTTGCACAAATTTGCCAACTTATCCAACAAGTAGACTAAAATTCCCGCTGTCTCATCCTTAGTTGCAAGAAAGTATACCCACGAAAAATGTGAGTAGTCATCTGTTACCACTAGACAATAAGAACGACCACCTATGCTCTTTGTAGACACAGGACCGAAAAGATCCATGTGCAGTAGTTCTAACAGAGCATTTATGGAATTCACTACTTTAGACTTATGGGACTTCTTGTGGAGTTTGCCCTTGTGGCAAGAAACACAGTCATCTTTCAAGGCGAAAGACTGTTTCGGAACTCCACGAACCAAGTCGTTGTTGACTAGGAAATTCATTTTTCGGAAATGAATGTGTCCCATACGTCTGTGCCAAAGGAGTGATTCCTTCTCTGAAGCCTTCGAAAGGAGACAAGTGTATTCGCTGGAAGTCTCCACAATTCGCATATTCATTACATATGTGTCATTTCTTCTTGGAGCACGCATTACTACCCATTCCTCCGGAATAACGTACCCTGGCTTCAATATGACACACTCGGTTTTTGTAAAAGATGTGGTATAATCCTTATCACAAACTTGTGATACACTTAACAAATTATGCTTAAGCTCGGACACATAATTTACATTTTCAAAGCTAACCCTTCCATTGGTTAGCGTACCTCTCCCCGAAATTGTTCCTCCCGTATCTCCAGCAAAGGCAACGTGACCTCCCGCATATGGTTTAATATCAACTAAGAGAGACACATCACCCGTCATGTGTCGCGAGCAGCCACTATCCATGAACCATTCGCTATCTTTTATCCGTTCAGACTGCTGCAACACATTAATATGAGGAGATTAGTGAGAAACGGTGACCCAAGCCTTTACAGACTTAGGTCGACCATGGTCATCAACAATAATCACATCAGATAAAACTTTATTTTTAAACAAATCAGATTTTGAATCTGATGTGTTATCATTGATGACGTTTGAGTCCGTAATAGACTCCTTTAACTTCCAAACCTTTGATGGTTCGGGATTTGGCTTTGAAATAGTGTTGGGCTTTGGTTTTAACAAAATATTTTGCCCAACACTAACAACTTTCTTAGCAGGCTTGGGAGAGTCAGAGTGATGCCTAGGAGGTGATTTTGAAAAAGAATTTCTATAGAAAGATGTCCTAGGCATATCTCTCCCATACCGCTGATGAGAAAGTTTGGGACAATCACGGATCAAATGTCCTTGTTTCTTACAATAGAAACAAGAACGAGTCTCATGAAATTGTAGAGACGGAGGATTTACTGGAGGATGTGACACAACATTTTTAGAACATGAACAGGCTGTACATGTTTTAGAAAGTGCTGGTCTTGGTTTAGATGGTGAGGCTAAAGTTTTATTAACATGAACTTTTTCACTTGTCACCTTTTGTTTTAAAACATTTGTCGGTGACTTTTGAAGTTTCTCATTTAAAACCTTATTTTCCCTTTTATTTTGAACCTTTGTTATAGGTTCAGTTTTCAAGATTTGTTTCGCAGGTATAGCCTCAACCTTCTTAAACTCAGGATATTCCTGATCAGTAATATCCTCTATCTCAACAGTCTCATTAGTATGAACTTGAGACTCAGCTTTAACAAACTGAGGCAATGGATACTCTTGCCTCTTGGTTTTCTCCGTTGTCAATTTGTTAAGCTTGGTTTCTTTGGCCTTAATACCATATAACTTGGTATAATCGACTGAAATCTCCTCAAGGCCATGTTTAGCAATTGAGGGACAATATTCAGCATTAGACGGAGGTGGTACTTGATTATAGCCAAGACCTTCCTTCTTTTTGCCGCTAGTCCCTTGTTTACTAACTATCTCATTAAAGACTTGCGTTGCGGAGGTTGAACTTAAGATTTTACTTTTATGATTCTCAAACTCATTTTTTAAATCAGATAATTCTTTAGTCAACAATTCAATCTCAGTTAGATAACTTTTAATTGCGTCTTGTTGACTAAAGACCTTTGCCTTAAAAGTTTCGGTATCTAATTTATGAGCTTCAAGATGTTGTTCATAAAGTTTTTCATTTTCTAATAAAAAGTTATTAGATTCATTAAGCTTAACTATCTTGTCCCGCAAATTTTGATTGTCTTTTTGATAGACCTCAAGGGATTTAGTCAGATTAATACACGAAATACAGTTAAAAGGCTCAACAGATTCATTAGTTACCTCAGGAGTGATGTGAGCCATAAGACATTGAAACTTTTCAGCTTGCGCACTCCAATCAAAAGTAGTTGGCTCAAAACGATCAAGGCATTGTCTGCAGCCAACGACTTTGCTTCTTCTTTCTCAGTTGCTTTGGGAGGATCTGGCTTTGTAAA
The DNA here is from genome assembly GCA_963422505.1 of Pseudognaphalium luteoalbum. Classification (NCBI taxonomy): domain Eukaryota; kingdom Viridiplantae; phylum Streptophyta; class Magnoliopsida; order Asterales; family Asteraceae; genus Pseudognaphalium; species Pseudognaphalium luteoalbum. Next base: position 98,948,321 of record OY730198.1, read on the forward strand.
ACCTGATGATGGCATCCTAGGTTTCTCACATTCCCTTGCAAAATGACCAAGGTTCTGACAGTTATAGCATCGAACCTTACTTTTATCAAACCCAAACCCAGTCTTCCCATTTCCTTCCAAACTTTTTCGGCCCGTTCGCTGCAAAAACTTTTGAACTCTTCTGGAAATCATGGCTATGTTCCAGTTCAAATCCATCTGCTCCAAGTCATCATCATCCAGTTGAGCATAGTCTTCTTTGGTCATTTCCAAAGTAGTATTTGGTTGAGTAACCAAATCCTTATAAGAACTAATTAAAGCTGTATAAATCGCAGCTTGCTCTTGAATTGCTGGTGATGCTGAAACAGGCTGTTGGGTTCCTTGATTTGTGCAGGTAGTACCAGAAACATACGCCGCATGAGTCTCCACAGCTGAATATGATGAAGAATTCACATCTGACATAAATGCCATTCCTCCATAACTCTTACCCGTATTTACTTGGCTTCCATACAGTGAAGGATTTTGTACAAATCCAGTTGACTTGCATTCCTTCTTCTTCAATTCCATAGCATGGGCTTGAAGAACTCCAATAAGTTGATCCAAAGTCATCCCAGATAATTCTTGATTTTCCTTCAAGAATTGAACTTTCACATCCCATGCACTTGGTAAAACATCCAATAGCTTTTTATTAATCTCCAGTGCAGTGAGAGTATATCCTCCTTCAGTCAATTCACTCACAAGTTGTGAGTATCGAGTAAACAGTCCAGCCGTCGTCTCATTAGGTAAGGAGTCAAATAAATCAAACTGTTTCTTAATTAATTCCAGTTTTGCCTCCTTATATTTCTCATTTCCCCCACACCTTGTCTCTATCGCTATCCATAAATCATAGGTTATGTCATGAGTTTTGAACAGTCTCATGACATCCTTTGTCAAACACATACAGATGGCTGAATGTGCTTTTCTTTCCAGTTGATAATCTTTCTTTTCCTGAGGTGTCATAGCAGTGAAAGATTTTGGTGGAGGAACACCGCGATAGTTTCCTTCAGATACAGGAGCCTCATATCTTTGTTTCAATGGACCCCACAATTCCGGACAGTGAAAGTCCACAAATTGTTCAAATCTATCCCTCCAATAAGCATACTCCATATCTGCGGTAAAAAGAGGAGGTTTATTATTTGAACCAATATCATTACCCTGTTTTAACATTTCTCGAATTCCCCTAATATCTTCCTTATCCGCTGCCATTGAAGATATACCTGAAAAAGTATGCAAAAACAAGAACTCGAAAAAATATTAGTACTTAAGGCGTCACTTAGTAAGTGACGCACTGAAGTGTCGCAACGACTAGCGTCACTAGGTAAGTGACGCGATCGAGTGACGGGCGAAGTGACTGATGACACTAGAGGTAAGTGTCACTCAACCAAGCAAGTGACGCACTCAAGTGACGTACTTGAGTGACGTATTAAACAGAGCGTCACTAAAGGAAGTGACGCAAGAAAACAAACAGGCGTCACTAAAAGAAGTGACGCTAAACAGTCAAGTGACGTGCAACAGTGATGCACGTTAGTGACGGTGGATTAGGGTAGACGACACTTAAGTTAAGTGTCATATAGACCTCAAGTGACGCTTTAAGTGATGCGTTCAAGTGACGGTATAACCCTAATTTGAGATTAGCTAGTGCCGCAGCAAGTGACGCGTCTCAGTGACGGGTCGAGTGTCGCAAAACGGCTGTAAAGTCCCAAAACCCTAAAAAATTCGAATTTTCGTAAACCAAACTCAAATTTCTTGAACCCTAATGGACGAAACCTGTTAATGTTGATGAATATCGACTGAAATTCACCTTTGCACCTCAAAATCCGTATGAATTCGCAATTCTTGAATCAATCAAAAACCGAAATCAATCCAAAATAACTTCAAAAACGTCAATTTGATCACCGCAAGGCTCTGATACCAGTTGAAAGTGCATATAGCTAGGATCTAGATGACAATTGACTTACAATTGAAAGGCGGAATCAATCAATTGCATATATCAACAATAAGCACAAACCGAAACGAAAGTAATTCACTAAGTAAACAAAGAAATCGGCTTGTATATTGAATTGAGAACGATTACAGAGATGCTATGTCGACAAATGGTGCTAGGGTTTCGTCAACCCTAGCCGGAAACCCGTAGGTTTGTATTTATACTAAAACACAGCCGACATGCGTCACTTGTGGAAGTGTCGCATGTGGCCGCCTTAATGCGTCACTTGCCTAAGTGTCGCTATGCGTCACTTAATCAAGTGTCGCTATACGTCACTCAGGAAGTGTCGCCTAAACTAAAACACGAGTGTCGCATTAACAAAAACTATATTTCTATTACTAACAAGCGACACTAATTACAACTCGATAGACCAACTGACAGACACTCAAAGATGCATCAACAAAACTTTTTTTTTTTTTTTTTTTTTGAATCTAGAGCGACACTAGGTAAGTGTCGCTAAAAATTCACAAGTGACGCTATGAAGTGACGCACAACAAGTGACGCACTGAAGTGACGCTAGAGAGTAAGTGACGCTAAGAAGTGACGCTTGAAGGTAAGTGACGCTATTAAGTGACGGATCGAGTGTCGCAAAAACGCGGCTGTCAGCTCCAAAAACTCTAAAAAATCGAAATTTTCGAAACCCTAACGAAAATTGACGAACGGCAGATGAATTTGTACCAAAAATCAACCCAAAACTCAATATAATCAACACAAATAACCTAGAAACTGATAATAATCGATTAATACATTCACGAATCAACCGAAAACGTTCAAAACACGATCCGAAACCGTCGAATCCTTGATTCACGGCTCTGATACCAAATGTAGGTTCCCGTTCCTTCTGATCTTATCGAATCGAAATCAATCAAACGTGCGGAATCTGTTTAATTGAATATATGAACGTTTATGAATCACACGAGCACTTCTATAACGTTTTCTTTGTATTAACAATTGAGTATAAACGTTACAAGCTTTTCTCCTCTCTCTCACACACACAAAAACGCCTCACTCTATATGACCAACGACCAACGAACCACCCTAAAACTGAAACATAACTCTCTATTTATAGGCCGTCCAAACCCTATAGCGACACTAGCCAAGTGTCGCTATATGCGACACTTGCTTAGTGTCGCATAAACACTAATTTGTGTATATTCTCTATTTCACTATTCGTTTACAGACTCGCATATACACACTAAACATTATACATACGCAGACTAATTAACTTTAACGATTACAAACGTTTGACCAACTGACTGACACACAAAATGCACCAACAATAGCCTTTATTTGAATGAGTAAAAAAAAGGAACTACAATAGATAGTAATAGTGTTAGTACGCTAAATCATTTTATACTGATGCTTTTTGGTTGCAGATAGTACCTCCAAGGTATATAAGGCTGCACAAATTAGGAGGTTATCGTGGAGTAAAATTGAGGTATGAAGGAAACATATTCAAGTTCGATATCAAATTAGTTGAAGACCGGAGACTTGATGCTGGCTTGAAATCTGATTGGGTACTAAAAGGTGATTGGGAGTTTTTTGTTAGAAAAACCGGAGTGCCTCGAAACAAAGTTGTAACTTGTGATTTAAACAAATGTTGGGACATGTTTGTGTGTGACAACAGATCTAGCTTTGTAATAGTTGAAACGTTATTTGTAATCAAGTTGATATATTGATTTTGGTTTGTATACACTTAATATGATTTGATAGGCATTTTAGAGCTAATTGTTTGAATGCTAAAAGATGTCAATCAAAGTCAAAGTTTGACTGAAAAAGTCAAATCGCGAAGTTCAGAAAAGAACTTGCGAAGTTCAGAAAAGAACTTGCGAAGTTCAGAAAAGAACTTGCGAAGTTCAGTTGAACTTCGCAAGTGGGCCAAGTTCGCATGGGCCATGGGCTGCGAAGTTTGAAGTTCGCAGAAGCCCAGCAGATTTGCGAACTTCGTGAAAACTTAAACTATAAATACAAATCAAACCCTAAACGTTTAACAATTTTAACCCTACGAATTTCCAGAGAATTATTGCGAATTTAAGCATTCTTAAGGCTAGGTATTGATAGATTAACTCATTTGAATCAATACAAAGTCGTTCTTGATAATCGAATTCACTAATAGTTGTGAATCAATCGTTCACTATCCGTGAACTAAGTATTGAGGGATTCCGCACCTTAATACGTATAGATAACCTCGTTATCGATCCGTTACACTAGGGACTTACAATTGGTATCAGAGCCAGGTTAGATACGCGTAGGTTCGAGGTTAATCGGGTAATAACGATTGATTTGGTGTTGATTTGACGTGTTTGTAAGCGTAATATCGACTAAAATCCGTCTCTGGAAGTGTTTAGGTTCGTTTTCGACCAAAAACCTAGGGTTTAGTCGATTAGAAACCTAAAATTTTCGCTTTTGGGGTTTTCAGCCGATTCTGCGAAGTTAGGGTTTTTCTGCGAAGTTCGTGCGAAGTTCAGTAATTTTGCGAAGTTAAGAAAGTTGCGAAGTTCAACCTTTGCGAAGTTCAGATTTTGCGAAGTTCAGGAATTGCGAAGTTCGTGACCTGCGAAGTTCGTGCAAAGTTCAACTCTACTTTGCGAAGTTTATTTTCTGATTTGCTCTTTTTTTTTTAAGTTTTTCAAAGTTTGCCAAGATGTCTGACGTTAGTAAAACGATTGAGATGGAACACGAGGTTGGAAAATCAAGTGGACCACCTAAATTGCTTCGACTCTCAGACTATTATGGCTGGAAGGACAGATTTGAATCTTACTGTCTGTTCCATGACATAAGCATTTGGATGTGCATTACTGTCTGTTCCATGACATAAAGTAGTAGTCACGCGAAGGACTGGAAAGGGTGGTCCATAACTAAGGCTAGATGCATGATAAGTTTAGACATAACAGATAGAATAATTCCCAATTATATAGATTTAAAGATTAATTCAACATCATCCCTACTTCTAACTATCTACATTTCAACAACCGCAACAGCACACTACTCAATAAACATGGCAACAATAATAGCATACATTATACAAACAGGCAGAAATAATTCGGACATAGTATAAGTATGAAAAGAGAGATATCACCAGTAAAATTGAGCAGAGTAACAGCTGAAAAGAAAAGGCAAAATCTTGCACCAAGAATGCTTTATTACACCGTGATTACAATACCAGCCTTTCTCTCTCTCTACTGCTAACCAACTAACTATCTAACTCTCTCTCTAGAGAGAGAAACTCTAGAGAGAGAAACTATCTAACTATTCTAGAGAGAGAAACTAAAAATATAAAAATATAAGAAAACGAAGAATTGAAGTGTATTGAATGTTGTGAGATGTGATGGTGTGTTGAAATGGTGAAATGAGGCTAATATTTATAGAGAACGCACGACCGTATCCGTAGACCGTATCCAAACTCCAAAATGCACAACCGTATCGCAAGGGTGAATAAAAATCAGATTTTTATCGCCCAAACACACGATACGGCTGAGTTAGGGTGAATACGGGCAAACTGGACCGTATACGGCTGTGCACAGGGTGAATACGGGCAAACTGGACCGTATACGGCCAGGCACAGGCCGTATACGGCCTACACAGACCGTATACGGTCTAGGTCCAGCCGTATACGGCCTGGACCAGCCGTATACGGCCTGGTTCAGCCGTATCCGGCTTCCTCGGTTCTCTGTTTCTTCGTTTGAGCGTAACTTCTTCGTCGTTTATCCGTTTTGAGCGTTCTTTATACCCACGCGATCGTATTTTCCTAACGAAGAGAATGACATAAGTTAGAGGTCATAACTCGGAGCGTAGCTTAAAGTGCATTGAAATGAGTGAACGGTGGTGTGATAAAGCAGTTTTGCCCAGTTTCTTATGTTTTTCAGGCCATTTTTAGTGATTTTTCAAACATCGACTCCGTTTTGACTTAGTTAACAAAACTTTATGAATAATGTTCTTTTAAGTATGTTTTTGTTAACTTTGTGACTAAAATGTGGAAGATAACGTACGTAAAAACATGACTTTTTACGTGTTATCAAATATCCCACACTTAGACTTTTGCTTGTCCTCAAGCAAACTTTAAAATTCTCACCTGCTATAAAGGTTTTGAAAAATCGGTTTTTGGGTTTTGACAAGAAATAACCTGAGATTTTTACTTAGTCAGAGACCAAGAAAACCTTTTTAGAAAGCAAGCATTATTAAGATAACCCTCCCTTAATCCTGAAATGTCAACCGTGGCATACTTTCACAATTCTCGATGGATATTGTACATGACTAGGCGATGTCACACGGGTGGTCACTCAATTCACTCAGAGTGTATCGGGTTTCCTATCATTCTAATCAAACGAAATCGCTCATAAAGCCAGTCATGCATTGCTTCTCATCATAGGCTTGATCAAGAATCGGATCTCCACCACTTCAATGAGGACGGTGCTAATCATCCCAGGACATTCGGAGTGGGTTGTAATGTTTGGGTGAGGGTTGAGTGGTATGGATAAATGGGAGTTTTTGGTTTAAAATAGGGGGTTTTGCTTATCTTTGAGAATTCTTTAAACTTTTGGGAAAACATTACTTTAAACACCTTTTTAATGAAAACGGAAACGGATAAATGGCAAGGGAAGAAGATAGCTATTTTGACTTCTATCTTTTGAAAAATACTCGGGAAAGTTTATATCTTTTATAAGAACAGGAATTTTTCGAGAGATTCGAAGCACTTAGCTTTATTCTATTTTCTTTTCTTTTCTTTTGCTTCTATTTTTGGATTTTTCTAGCGATTTTTATTCTGTTTCTTTCTTTTGCCCTTTTTTGAAATCCTTTTCTTTCTTTCATCTTTTTCATCCTTCTGATGACTTTGCATTTACTTGGTGTCAATTTTTCACACCATAAACTTTTTTCATCTTTTGATTTTTATCAGAGGAACGCACACGAAAGAGTTTTGAGTAAACACCAGTATTTGTGATTTGGAGTGAAAGCAAAAAGGATAATTAAAATAACATTTCCCACAAGTTCAGAATTTCTAAGATAAGATTTTTGGTGGGTGTGGAATAAGTGGGTTAAAATTTTTGGGTTTTGAAAGAAACGAATAGGTTAAGGCTCAACAGGGTTTTTCTAGGCGGATCATCAACACTAAAAGTAAGTGTTGAAAGAGTTTTGGGCTTGAAGAGATATGATAGAAAGGGGTTTATATCCTAAGGAATGTCAAGGTCCTTTGACTGCACCTTCACCGCGTACGGTGCCCATTGGTGTGGTCTCGAAGCGTATACCAAGAGCAAGTTCTAACTTAAAGCACATGCATCGGCACACACATCAAATGAAAAAGTGAAGCATTAAAGATGAATGCTTTTATTGGGCTCAAATACCTCACTGCAATAGGGTTGTATGTGCCTAGCCGTGCGATGCTCTTAGATTAACATTTCATTTTTAAGGAATTCGTATCTTAACTTATTTTACTTTCCAAAGTAGTTTAATTAATTTCTGAAAATTTATTTTTCTCAAGATTATTAGAGTCAGAAAATTTTTAAAATTTTTAACAAAAATGAGTTTTTATGAAAATTAAGCCAACTGAGTGAGTGGTACCTCCACTGTCGAAGTTAAGCTATGATTTTGAAAAAAAATGTTTTCTAAAATTTTTAGCAAAAATGAGGTTTTTTAGAAAAAAGTTTAAGCTAACTGAATGAGTGGCATTTCCACTGTCGAAGTTAAGCTTATTTTTGGAAAGTTGCACTTTGGACAAGCAATCAAAGTCAAAGAATACGGTATAACATACCGTGTATCCCACACTTAGAGGAACATTGTCCCTAATGTTCTCAAACTAAGTTTAAAATTCTTTGTGAAGGAATCCCACACTTAGAGTTTGAAAATATTTTGGAACCCTGTTTATAAGTTGATTTGATTTATGTGGGATTTAGAATCCCACACTTAGAATTTAAGCATGATGGCATAACGGCAAGTTATAGATGATGAAGGAAAATCACTAAGGGATGGAAAAGAAAAACTCCCCTAGAAAGGAATGAGATGTGTGAATGAAGATTCTGATTCGGATGTGTAGGTTGATCAGTTTTTGTCAGGATCTTTGCGTGATTCGTGCGTCATCTCGGTTTCTTCTCGGGGAACTTTCATACTTTAATCTCTCTCTTTTATTGCAAGTAATCTAAAAACTAACTAAGAAAAGCATAAAATAAGTAAATGATAGATAAATGATAAGATAGGATAGATAGGTGGGTCCGACCAGACTACAGGTTGGAACCCAAATAGTTCATGCAGCAATAGTCAAATACAGTAATCCTAAATATCAGTAATAATAAGTGATACAGTTATCCAACACAAATGAAATCTGATAAGATCAAGGGTGAGAAGGATCCTGGTCGGATGGTGGTCCGTGAGCTGGAGGTGGCATGGAGTTGTAAGGTGCGTGTCGGGAAACAGAGTGCTGTCCACTGGATATCCTGCGGGAGACTGATGCTGAAGATGAACCGCGTTGCCTGCTGGATGATGGTGGCTGGATCGGGTATAAATGGAAGTTGGGATCTAGTCCCATCTCTGCAACCTCATACGATCCTAAGGAGGCACCATGCATCAGGTACGGTGGAAGCTCAGCAGAAGGTACTGGGTTGCTTTGAAGCATCCCTGTAAATCCTGAAAAAGTAGGCACAACAGTAGCAGTAGTCATATCAGGTAAATAATCAGTCTGCACCGGTATCCGATCATCAACCTGCATGTCCTGTCTGAATCCTGACTGAGGTGAGTCTGTCTCTGAAGATGTGTCTGATGTGGCTGACTCAGCTGGTCTCCGACGGGTCATGGCACGGGAAGATGGTTGTCCAATATGTGGGATATGCGGCTCATGTGGTGTAGCAGTGTGCACAGAGAAAACCGGCTCAGCCGCAGGAGTAGTCCTGGTACGACGGGCTCGAGGAATCTCCATGTGCACAGTGCGAGTGGAGGATGTGGGTGGTATGGAGGTGTATGGAACGGTAGTAGTGGGTGGCATCATGGCAAATGGATGTAGTGGCATGGTGTGGTAGTTGGGTGGTCGTGGGCCGCATACCCATGTAGGACGTGTAGGTTGTGGGAATCCAAACTCAGTAGCTAAGTATGTGTCCTGTGTGTAATGTGAGTTAAGCATTCCCAATATACCATACATGAGTTCGGATGATACCGGATCTCCCCAACCAAACTCTCGAGGAGGTGGTATTAGTGGACTCTGTGCCTCAGCAGCAGCTGTCTCTCCCTCTTCTCGCTCATGAGCAACAGTGGTCCTAGGTTGTCGGTGAACCGTGCTGTCATCGAACTCAAATCTAACACTCTTGCTCCTTGGGGGCCTCATGCGAACTCCCGGAATGATATCACCATCCTTCCATCTTATCTGCCCATCAGCCTCTTTTTCTAACAACCAAACCCTAACCATATAATTAATGTCATATGGCTTAGATACCCTGTTTTCCACCGGTGTTAGGTTACCAATCACCTCCTCAGTTAACAGCCCCATTCCCCTAACTAACTTAGTGATTATCGCTCCCATGTATGCAAACTCTGACTCGGTGTAACCCGACTCAGTAAGGATTCTGTCAGCAACCAGATAGGCAACATTAACGTGCTCCTGCTCTATAATACTCTTAATGATCTGCAAGTCCTTTACCCCAACAGCTCCCTTAGTCTTCCTCTTTCCTCGAATGCTGCAAGCGATGAGGTTGTGGAGAACTTGGTAGTGCTTATCAAGAAAGGAAGTGGCCTTGACATTGGACTGAAACTGATTTCCAGTCAATTCTTGCCAGATAGCAGTGTGGTCTCGCTGTTTTACCTCAGTGTTTGCCTTCAGGAAGAAAGGAGTGGTAACTTGATACTCAGTGTACAACTCAAGATGTCTGGCAAAGGTTGCTAATGACATGTGGTGAGGATTTCCCATGAAGTTGAATCTAATCATTCGGTCATCATTTAGCTTATCAATCATTTTGTCGAACTGGAATGTTACCATAAACTCAGCAACTAACTCTTGATAAACATTTTCTTTAATTTCAAATAGATTCTTCCATGCGCGCAGATGTCGCTTCCCTACCTTAAACATTATCAAATTTTCAAACCCTTCCTTTAAACCAATTTGCTCCAAATCCTCCCATACTAAGTACCTATTTTCTCCCAACTGATGTGTTAGCCATGTTTGATACCTTTCCCGTTTCTCTGGGTCCTTAATGGATTTTCTGATATACCGGGGAAAATCAGTCATCTGAAAAATAAGAGAAAACAAGAACATAGTGAATTACCAGGAATAATTACAAGTTATTTGACTAATTCCTATTCCCAATTTTGAATAAAAATTCGAAATGTGGGTTTTAGAATATGAGTGTCCCAAGAAACCTGTAATAGCTAGTAATACCACCAAACTCAATTTTCAATCACCACAAGAAACTTTGGTTTACAATAATAGGCTATTAAGTCTTAATGATTTCTACATGAAGAGTTAATGACTTTATTTAACCATAATAAGCATGTATGATAAAGAGTTAAATCTTAATCATGTAATTACCTTATCATGGTAAATATAACCTATTACCGCAAGCAAACAAGCCATGATATTTTAAACAAGTATTATAGCAATTTTGACCATATCATGCAAGTATCGCAACAAAGCTTCTTTTAGTTGACCAATGTGTTTCTCGATTGTATCTTTTAGGTAATTATGGTATTCTCTTAAGTAGATACTATTTTAAAATTAAAAAATTATTTTGATTAAGGAAAATGTAGTATCTATTAAGGTTTACCATAATACTTTCAAAGATACAATTTTACAACACCACCATGACTTTTTAACTAGAATGGTTGCTAGTATTACTAAAAATTAAGCATTTTGACTTTTAAAGTCAACATTACCAAAGTAAGGTTTCCTTTTTGTCATTTGCTCAATCTATCATAATACTAACTCGCATTAGCAATTCAAAGCAAGGCATTAGTATATACTTAAGTTAAAACATCATTTTATCAAAGGTTTTATTTCAAAATGGTGACGTTTCAACAAAAGTCAACTTTTCATGCTTACTTTAATTTGCTAACTTGACCATATAACACATTTAACCACTAATGAAGCAAATGAATAAGCTATACTAATCATATTTAGCATTAATCAAGCAACAAACAACTTATCTTAAGCAATTTAATCATCAATTGGTCAAAATGGGTAACTAGTCACAAAAGTCAAATAAAGTCAACTTTCCAAAGTCAAACATCAAATTGCTTCAATCTAAGAGGTAATGATAGTTCCTACATCATCTTATAACATTACTAAGCAAGAATCAAAGCTTAATTTCGCAATATAAAGCACAAATCATCAAAAACTAACTTGAAACCCTAAGTTAACAAAGTTAGAGAATTTTGGTATTTTAAGCTTGAATCTTACCTTAATGAAGATGCAATGATGTTAGATCATACAAAAGTGACCTAGAGATGAAGGTTTGAAGCTTGGTTTGGTTAACAATGGTGGAAAATGGTGGGTTTGGGATGGTGGTGATGGGAGCCGCGGCCAAGGAGGGGGAAGAAGGGGGAAAGAATTATTTTTGTGGTTTTGACTTTGTTTGACCATTTCTACCCCTTTTTATTTACTCCTCCTTTTACCATTTGTGTTTTTAAATAACTTTCTAAGTGTAATTACTAAGTATTTTGGATAATTAAAAACCTTAGCCAAATATTTTAGCAAAAGTTTAAAATTCGGTATTTGTCTGTGCGCAACAAAAGTTTGTTTTATTAAAATGCAAAGAAAATTACTTAACTAGATAAACAATTTAAAATTTTGACTCTTTGAAATCTAAGCAATTTAAAACTTTATAAAATATTTTAATTTAAGATTTTCAAGTTTTCAGAAACTGCTCGGATTTTGCGAAGACAAAGATTTTAAAAGGGTTTTCTTTTCTTTAAAAACCATTAACTTAAACTAATTTATTTTTAACCTAAGAAAATTATTTTAAAGACCTAATTAAAAATTTGGGTTGCCTCCCAAAAAGCGCTTGTTTCAAGTCTGTAGCTCGACTATTGTTCCAAATCTATTTAAAAAAGGATTGCTTTAAAAGCAATTTTGAAGTATAGCGAGGAATAAAATCACAGTTTAGAATGCTAACGACATAATCAACTAGCTTGGCAGGTCGTAATGAAAAATTTTCGAATTCGCTAAGAATCCTACATTCTTCTTTGCTTAGTTCTAGCAAATTGTTAGCAAACCTTTTAAATTCCTTTCTAACTTTCCTTTTACTTAAAATTCCTATTCGCAGACCGCGGTCTATATTATTAAGATCGTGAAGAAGATTTCCTAAAATTCTCTGAAACCTAAGTTCCTCTTTTGAGTCGGGATCTCCAATTGTAGTTTGCACTGCAATGGTGATATCCCAAATTAAAGATCTTTGAGAAACGGTAAAAGGGAATTTGGATTGATCGAACAACGAAGCGAGTTTAACGTGAATATCTTTTCTTTCAGCAAAGAAAACGGCTTCTATCTTGTCGTCGTCAGCTCCAGGAAATATTTCTTGCAACTTGGTGATTGTATAAGCGGCGGGATCTACGAAGAATGGAATTTTTCCAAAAATTACGAGAGTGATCGAAGGATCTTTAGAAGTTAATAGCTCAAGCTTTTTTATCAGTGCTGCAACATAACGATTAATCATGGTTTGTGAAACTGATGGATAATCGGTGCAAGCAAATAGATCCATGAGGCAATCTATTGTTGATAATAGCTTTTGCTCTTGCTCTCGATATCGAGTGAAGATACTATCTTCCTTTTGGGTTGGAAAATAGTGGAGAACACCTATGAGTATGTCAATCCTTAAGATGGTTTTTCTTTGCTCAACTGAGTAAGGAAAATCAGATGAATTTAAGTGTAGGGCAAATGCCTTACACACACCTAATCTCTTATCAGGGTCAAAAGAATAACCAACGTATCGAATTTCATTACCTTCTGAATCTTTCGGTGTCTCCTTATCAACAACACGATAAATGGTGTATGAAGGTTCAAAAATTGGTGATTTTGGAAAATGTTCATGAATATCCTCATTCCTTATGGGGATTCGTTCTTCATTGGATGAGGAATGAAAGGATTGAGTGTCTTCAGGAATATTATCGGCAAAATCAGGGAATCTAAGGATATTTTCTAAGGAATATTTAATCTCAGGAACAGGTAAAACCTGATAGCTTGGAATGCTAGAAGCAGAAGTTGAGATCTTCTGTTGAGATTCATGGGTTCCTAAGTTAAGATCTAAGAATTTCCCTAAGGTTCTAGAACCGTCGTCTGGGCTAGCAGAGGCTTCTTCCGGTGATGAGTGAAAGTTGGTTTTCAACTCTGGTTCCAAGTGGTCGAAGAACTCAGCATCGTCCATAGTCGTCATTTCTTCAGTCGTCTTGGATGAGGATAGAGAAATGGGACAGGAAGGCGGCGAATCGTAGAGAGACATTTTTGGATTTTTCATTTATTTTTAACTAAGCTAATTTATTCTAAGAAAAGTAACTTTCGAGTAGGTTAAAGACAACCTATACGAAAAGGATCTCCTAATTGCTTATTCTATCTAAGGCAGCTTCAGAATCGTAACGCTCTACGATCCCCGGCAGCGGCGCCAAAAACTTGACGGCGCCCAAACGGTCGGTCGGTTTTTTACATCGGTCGTCGTTCCGTCCGTCGGGATGCGCGTCGGGTTGAAGTTTTAAATTTATAAAGAGCTGGGGACTCAATTTATAAATACTACCTATCACACAGGGTGAGTAAGCAGTAAGTATAACTCGAGGTCGTTCTTAAATCGGAGCGAATTGAAACGAAGGGATGCCAAAGACAGAGTTTTGCTTTTAGGATGGGTTTTGTGCAGATAGGTAGGTTTTTGTGGGTTTTTTCTATATTAACTATCTAATTAACGACAGGAAAAGTAAATAGGAGAGAGCAAAATCGGTAGCTAGGTAGACAGATAGAGAATTGCGGCAGTTGAAGTTTCAATAATCAGTTGCAGGGATGATGCTTATTATAAAGATAATTGGGGACATTTTTAGTTAATAAACAGATGCACTTTGGGTGTAAACACTAGGACCCCACTCCTTCTGGTGAAATACCAGAATTAGTCTGTCACGAATCCTAGGCTATCGTGATTCTGATCAGAACAGGCTGCTCGACCCCCCACACTGTCTTTTTGGACAAGTGACCCTTTAAGGGTGCAGGAATAAGGTAACAGACTGCCCATTGGGTTATTCTGACCGTTCTTAACACCTAAATGTAAATGCCATTTCCTAAACATGTACAGATTATTAACCTGTTATTCTAAACTATCAGTTTTGTAGAGTCTGGGGGTTTTAAGAACTCCTAACCACTGCTGGGCTTTACTTTCATCACCAGACTCATTCTTTATGTTTTAATAGTTCAATTACTTCTGTCATGATCTAGGCCTCTCCTTTACAATCAGTCATTCAGCCCTAGGAACACAGGCGGTGTACAATGCATTCTTTCCACAGGGTACTAACCTAGGAACCGCGACGATGTACCGCACTTTGAAGTGTTTCCATAGCTTTAGTTACCAGGGTAGCCTTACGGTGTAATTTGCATTTCCACAGCTATATTGGTTACTAGGCCATATTCTAGGGTTTCTAGGTAATCCACAGTGCCGGCACTAGTATTTCCGGAGCTTTCACGTTGTAGTCCACCAATGGTGTCCCCAAAGCTACTAACGCAGTACTTTAGTGACAAACACGGCTTTTTTTACTATAATATAGATAACTTCCTACTGTACCTAGAGTTGATCAGGTTCTAAGCCTAAAGTAGTAGTCATGCGAAGGACTGGAAAGGGTGGTCCATAACTAAGGCTAGATGCATGATAAGTTTAGACATAACAGATAGAATAATTCCCAATTATATAGATTTAAAGATTAATTCAACATCATCCCTACTTCTAACTATCTACATTTCAACAACCGCAACAGCACACTACTCAATAAACATGGCAACAATAATAGCATACATTATACAAACAGGCAGAAATAATTCGGACATAGTATAAGTATGAAAAGAGAGATATCACCAGTAAAATTGAGCAGAGTAACAGCTGAAAAGAAAAGGCAGAATCTTGCACCAAGAATGCTTTATTACACCGTGATTACAATACCAGCCTTTCTCTCTCTCTACTGCTAACCAACTAACTATCTAACTCTCTCTCTAGAGAGAGAAACTCTAGAGAGAGAAACTATCTAACTATTCTAGAGAGAGAAACTAAAAATATAAAAATATAAGAAAACGAAGAATTGAAGTGTATTGAATGTTGTGAGATGTGATGGTGTGTTGAAATGGTGAAATGAGGCTAATATTTATAGAGAACGCACGACCGTATCCATAGACCGTATCCAAACTCCATAATGCACAACCGTATCGCAAGGGTGAATAAAAATCAGATTTTTATCGCCCAAACACACGATACGGCTGAGTTAGGGTGAATACGGGCAAACTGGACCGTATACGGCTGTGCACAGGGTGAATACGGGCAAACTGGACCGTATACAGCCAGGCACAGGCTGTATATGGCCTACACAGACCGTATACGGTCTAGGTCCAGCCGTATACGGCCTGGACCAGCCGTATATGGCCTGGTTCAGCCGTATCACGCTTCCTCGGTTCTCTGTTTCTTCGTTCGAGTGTAACTTCTTCGTCGTTTATCCGTTTTTAGCGTTCTTTATACCCACGCGATCGTATTTTCCTAACGAAGAGAATGACATAAGTTAGAGGTCATAACTCGGAGCGTAGCTTAAAGTGCATTGAAATGAGTGAACGGTGGTGTGATAAAGCAGTTTTGCCCAGTTTCTTATGTTTTTCAGGCCATTTTTAGTGATTTTTCAAACATCGACTCCGTTTTGACTTAGTTAACAAAACTTTATGAATAATGTTCTTTTAAGTATGTTTTTGTTAACTTTGTGCCTAAAATGTGGAAGATAACGTACGTAAAAACATGACTTTTTACGTGTTATCAGTCTTCTTCAACACACTCTATTCAATCTGTAGGAGCAATGTTAAAGCAAAATAATGAGGTTGGTTCTGGAAATAAACCACCAATGTTTATGCCAGGCATGAGCTATTCTGATTGGCGCCAACGCTTCGAATCTTATGTTGGGTTAAATGATCCTGAGATGATGATTTACTTAGAAGAGCGATATGAGCGTCCTTTGAGGATTGGAGTGTTCAATGGTCCAGCCCCTGAGAAGTCAATTAAATCAATGACTCCAGAAGAAAGAAAAGCTTTTGATATGGAGAGAAAGACTCATGCTGCCATTACTATGGCTCTACCTCAACCCATTATGAGACAGTTTAAGCATCATAAGATTGCTTACGATCTTTGGAAAGCTTTTGAAAAGAAATGCGGTGGAAGCATCCAATACAGAAAGAAGAGGATAGATTTAATCAAGAAGCAGTATGAGGTTTTTGATATGCTTCAGGATGAATCTCTGGAAGATCTGTGTAGTAGATTTTCCCAATTGGTCACCGAGTTGATTGAAGGGGGTGTAACTCTTGAGCGTAGTGATGTCAACAAAAGATTATTAGATTCTCTACCTAAGAAATGGCACACTAGGGTTCTTTTGATGGAAAAAGATGAAGACATCATGGACATGGAGCTTGAGGATCTCATTGGACATATTGAGGCTGAACTTCTTGAGATGCAAAGAAAAGAGACTAAGGCTACTTCGCATCTTCAAAATCCAAAGCTTTATGGAGTTGATGTTCCAGTATCTTCAAGCAGACCTTCTGTCACTGCATTTGTCGCTAGTAATGCTAGTGGAAATGCACCTTCTAGTATTCCATCTGGTTCTACTTATGTTCCGAACTCTGGAAATTCAACTGGGTCTCATTTTCAGAATTCAGGATTTTCTTCTAATGAAGATTATGCATCTACTTTTTCAGCATTTTTAGCCTGTGCTGGAGACTTTTCTGATGAAGATTTTGGTCAAATTGACCAAGAAGAATTGGAAAGATTAGATTTAAAATGGAATATGGCTATGCTGACTAGGAGGGTAAAGAATTTTTTACAGAAAACTGGTAGAACTTCTGTAAATAATCCAGGTGAGAAAGGTATTGGGTTTAATAAAGGGAAGGTGCGCTGTTATAAGTGTCAGAATTATGGACACTTCGCCCGTGAATGTGAGAAAAACAAGGCACCATCGTCAGGTCTTACCAAGCCTTCACCCACAAAGGCAGAAGAGAAAGCCATGGTGTCAGCTGCCTTCATGCTGACAGAAACTCCATGGGATAACAGCTGGTCTGATGGAGCTGATGATGATGAGAACACTGCGTTAATGGCTGAGGTTCATGAGGTAGATGATGAACCTTTATCTTGTGTTTCTTGTATTAAACTTACTAACCAATACAACAGGTGTAGAGAGGATAATGAGCGCCTTAATACTACAATTTCACAATTAAAGGAAGATAATGAAATGTTGAAAGAAAGTTATAAGGCATCTGAAAAGAAATTAAAGGCTACTTTTGATGAAAAGAAAGAACTTAAAGCCAAAATTTTTGAGCAGTAAGATGAAATAGGGAGTTATGTAGATATGTTAACTCATGTTAAAAAGGAACTTGCTGATTCACAGGTTGTGGTTCTTAATTTGAATCGAAAAATATCAAATTTTTCTACATCCTCTCTCGTCTTTGATGAAATCCTTCAGAAGCAAAGGACAGATACGAAAAGCAAGGCAGGACTTGGTTATCACCATGTCCCACCTCCAAAAGATTATCTGCCTATGCCTGAACAGGAAGTCATTAAAGATTTTGTGCCCAATGTTTTTCAAAAGGACACAAAACCTGTTAATGTTAAGATAAGTAAGCCTGAGGTCGCACCTAAGTCACAAAAACCTATAACTAGTATGCCTGAGCCAGTTAAGGCATCCACTAGTGAACCTGATCGTTTAAAGGTTCAAAAGG
Organism: Pseudognaphalium luteoalbum; assembly: GCA_963422505.1. Lineage (NCBI taxonomy): Eukaryota > Viridiplantae > Streptophyta > Magnoliopsida > Asterales > Asteraceae > Pseudognaphalium > Pseudognaphalium luteoalbum. Next base: position 98,966,212 of record OY730198.1, read on the forward strand.
TTGACTTAGTCAAACCTCTTGATGTTAAGGCTGAACCATTTCAGCCCAACCCAAGTGCATCTGTTAAGATAGCTGAGTCAAAGACTGTTAAGTCTTCTGTTATCACAAAGTCTGAAAAGGAAGAAATTGAGATTGAGGATATAACCGATGAAGAATACGGTTATTTAAAAAGAAAAACGGTAACAAATGATCATCATATCTTTACTAGTGAAGGGTATGATGAAATTTACAAAATGAATGGCAAGAAGTTACCTGAATCTAAAAAGAAGGTTTTTCAATCAAATAATTCAAATTTTCATAAAAAATCTTCCATTTCAACCCAAGGTTCATCTGATGTGTGTACACATAAGTGTACTTGTTCTGCACATCCAAATGTTAACCGAGTTCCACGGTTGACTCCTCAATCTCATACTAAAATTGAGAAACGATCTTGTTTTTATTGCAAGAAACAAGGTCATTTGATTGATCTGTGCCCATTACTTGCTAAGAAGTATGCTAGAAGGGGAGATGCACGAACCTCTAAAGCAAAAAGTTTTTCAAAAAATTCAATGAGAGGTTCAGCAGTTCTACCAAGTACTTCTTATAAGATTGAGCAAGTTCCCAAACCTAAAAAGGTTTGGAAGCCTAAAGAGTCCTGTTCTGACTCTTCATCTAATAATGATTCATCAGCCAATGATTTTGATGTGTTAAAAAATAAAGTTTTGACTGATGTAATCATCGTAGATGATACCACCGGGTTACCCAAGTCTGTTAAGGCTTGGGTTCCCCTTACTCATTAACTTCTTTATTTTTGATGTCGCAGCAATCTGAACACGTTCAGAATAGTAGATGGTATATAGACAGCGGTTGCTCGCGACATATGACAGGCGAGTTATCTTTGTTATCTGAAGTAAAAAACTATAATGGAGGATATGTTGCTTTTGCTGGAGATAAAGGAGGAGTCATTACTGGACAAGGAACACTCACTAATGGGCAAGTGAGTTTTGAGAAGGTTAATTATGTGGAGCAGCTCACTCATAATCTGCTCAGTGTATCTCAAGTATGTGATAAAGAGTACACTACAGCATTCACTAAAACTGAATGTTGTATCTTGAAGCCAGGATTTGTTATTCCTGATGAATGGGTGCTGCTTCGAGCACTTAGACAAAAGGACACGTATATTCTTGATATGAAAACTGTTGAAACAACTCATCATACGTGTCTCCTTTCGAGAGCTCCTGAAAGAGAATCACTTTTATGGCACAGACGTATGGATCACTTGCATTTCAGAAAAATGAATTATTTGGTGAAGCATGATCTTGTGCGTGGAATTCCAAAGCAATCCTTTGGAATCAATGATCTCTGTGTTTCTTGTCAAAAAGGAAAACAGCACAAGAAATCCCATAAGTCAAAGGAGATTAACTCGGTGTCAAGACCTTTGGAGCTATTGCATATGGATCTCTTTGGACCTATAAGTAAGAAGAGCATAGGAGGTTCTAAATATTGTTTAGTAGTTACTGACGATTACTCTCGCTTCTCATGGGTGTATTTCTTATCTACTAAAGATGAAGTCCCTGAAATTCTTACTTATTTGTTTGATAAGCTCGAGAATCTATGCAATCTGTCCATCAAGAAACTGCGATCAGACAATGGTACCGAATTTAAGAATTCTACAATTGAGTTGTACTGTTTACGGAAAGGCATTGAGCATCAATTCAGTGCAGCACGGACTCCTCAACAAAATGGAGTCGCTGAGCGTAAAAATAGGACACTCATTGAAGCAGCACGTACAATGCTGGCAGATTCTAAACTGCCGATTACTTTTTGGGCTGAAGCAGTAAATACTGCTTGCTATATTCTTAATCGGGTTTCTGTGGTTAAACAGCACAATAAAACATCGTATGAACTGCTTAATAACAGGAAACCTTCCTTACAGTTTCTTGAACCTTTTGGTTGTCCTTGCACAATTTTGTATACAAAAGAGAAGGTTGCTAAGTTTGGTGCAAAGTCTAGTGAAGGATTGTTTTTGGGTTTTTCAAATAACTCTCCTAATAAACGAGTATACAATTTGGCAACCAAGCGTATGGAAGAACATTATGAAGTAACATGTTTTCGTTATACTGAAAATCCGGATGGAAAAGGACCAGCACACTTGTTCAATTACGAAGCTATTTTTGATTCGTTTAATCTGTCTACGGAAGATGATGAAATGGATCAAATGGTCACTTTACTTCATGGTCTCGATTTATCTTCAACTTCCTCAACGCCATTAAAAGCAACGACACCAATTGTCTCTAATACACCACATCCTTCACAATCAAATTCTCAAGCAAATGTTGATATCCCTGAATCATCCACAGGAAACCAAGAAACTTCTTCTGGTAATCCTGAGTCTGATGATGAAGAGGAACATTTTGAGAATTCAAGGGAGTTTGAATCAGCACAAGAAGCTGATTTAACAAATTTGGATTCTGTCATTGTGCCTGACAAGATTCCAAGCTCGCGTATTCATAAGGACCATCTAGTAGAAAATATCATTGGTTCTTTAGATAAGGGGATTCAGACGCGTCATCAAGTTGTTACGGATACACATCCTGTTTCAACTTCAGACTCATCTGAGTCCGCATCTCTTGCATGTCTGTCAATTGAGGTTCAATCATGTTTCTTATCTCAATTGGAGCCCAAAAGAATAGATGAAGCTTTAAAAGATCCTCACTGGGTTGAGGCTATGCAGGAGGAGTTGCAGCAATTCCGTAAGCTGCATGTTTGGGAATTAGTCCCATTACCTAAGGGTGCACATCCAACTGGCACTCGTTGGGTATATCGGATTAAGAAAGATGATCGTGGAGTGGTCATTCGAAACAAGGCAAGACTTGTGGTGCAAGGTTTTCATCAAGTTGAGGGACTAGACTACGATGAGGTTTTTGCTCCTGTTGCTAGATTGGAGTCAATTCGGATTTTCCTGGCCTTCGCATCCTTCAAAAGATTTACTGTTTATCAACTTGATGTCAAGAGCGCCTTCTTGTATGGACAAGTTGATACTGATGTCTATGTTAAGCAGCCTCCTGGATTTGAAGATCCGTTGCATCCAGAATATGTCTGTAAACTTAATAAGGCGTTATATGGATTGCATCAGGCACCACGATTGTGGTATGAGAGGCTTTCTACTCATCTCGTTAAAAATGGATTCGAAAGAGGTAGTATTGACAGTACGTTGTTCACAAAAAGAGATGGAGAATACATACTGCTAGTACAGGTATACGTGGATGACATTATTTTCGGATCCACAAAAGATTCTATGTGCAAAGATTTTGAGCATCTTATGAAGACAGAATTTGAGATGAGTGCCATGGGGGAACTGACATTCTTTCTAGGTGTTCAAGTTGAGCAATCTGCCAATGGTATTTACATTCATCAGTCAAAATATGTATCTGATATGTTAACCAGATATGATTTGCTTAATTGTAAGACCTACGGAACTCCCATTGAGATTAACCATAACATTGGACCGGCCATTGATGACGAGGAATGTAAAGAAAAGAACTATCGCTCCATGATTGGTTCTCTTATGTATCTTACGGCATCCAGGCCAGACATCGTATTCGCAGTGTCCATCTGCTCAAGATATCAAGCTAGGCCAAAGGTTTCTCATATGAAGGCAGTAAAACGAATTTTTGGGTATCTCAGGCATAGGCCAACACTTGGTCTATGGTACTCAAATGAAAACTCGTTTGAACTAACTGCTTATTCTGATTCGGATCATGGCGGCTGCAGTATAGATAAGAAGTCAACAACTGGTGGATGCCAGTTTCTTGGATCTCGCTTGGTTTCGTGGCAATGTAAGAAGCAGACTACGGTGGCTACTTCCACTGCAGAGGCTGAATATGTGGCTGCAGCCAGTTGCTGTTCTCAGATTCTATGGATTCAGCATCAATTGCGAGACTATGGGTTACTTCTTACTCTCACTCCTTTACATATTGATAATACTGCTGCTATTTCCATTACACGTAATCCCGTACAACATTCTAGGACTAAGCACATAGAACTTAGATTTCACTTTATACGGGACTGCTATGAGAAACACCTAATTGACCTCGTCCATATAGATACCCTCAAACAGAATGCTGATCTCTTCACCAAGGCCTTCTCTCGTGCCCGTTTTGATGAACTGGTCAACATGATCGGTTTACGCTTCTTTCAACTAAAGAAGTAATTTTTTGGACTTAATTTCATTCAAAAAAAAAAAAAAAAATAACGCAACAGCCACTCTTTATACTTTATAAAATTACAGAAATGCAAAGTTGCAATACTTGTAAAAGACGTTTAGTTGTGTCTGTAAACAACTAGGAAAATGATAGTACATTAGGATGCATGCAATAAAATGAAAACTCTAAGCTTTATCCTTGATGTATCAGTAGGTTTATCTAGCATACTTATTGCAGTTTTAATAAATACTAGCTTCATTATATGATGTACTGGTAGACATGTTACACCGGAAGTTGAACAATTAAAAGATACTTTTAATAACATGTCTATTTATCATGTGGTCCACATTTTGTGATGTATGACTAAGTGTCTTAAATCCTTTATACCGCTTGGCATGCTTCCATTTTAGTTGCATGATATAAAATACTTTGGGGGTATATATTTCCTGTTTCCTCTGTTGTACGTAAGTACAGACCTGGTCTCATGTTATATATACTTAAAAGTTAAGCAAACGCAAGTCAATTGCACTTGAAAAAGTCTTACATTATAGGATACCTCACAAGGTCGCCAAAATGGTTTGACCAAGTCTGGTTTTGCTTACACCTGAATCAAGTTATGTTGCTCTGTTGTACGTTTGTACAGACCTGTCACCGCTGTCTTGATTCTTAAAAATGATTTTTATATATGTTCTCTATTTTGGAAGGTATGTTCTTGTCGAAATAAATGGGATATGTCTATAGTGGGGACCACAGATACTTATTCATACTAACAATAACAATTTGTTTATCTCCGTAGATGTAACATGTTTAGGTGGTTAAACAATACCAGTAATCATCTTGAAATAATTTTATCAAAAGTGCTTTGAATATGCTAAGTAAACTTAAAGAGGTTACATACTGATAATCAAGATAACACTTGATAATTTCTAATACTTGCATGTTCTCCTAATATGATTCCTTAGCAGACAAAATAACTGCGTCACCAAAAAGAAAATTGCTTCACATTTACAGTTAAATAGTTAACTTATTTTTTAGATGGTATCTTGTTGGTTACAAGTCCAATTAGTTATTCATCAAACGGGTACATCAATTGAGATCTCTATCTCTCTGTTCTGCGACACACGTTCTATACTGCGACATAAAGTATGTCGCCTTCTATGTCGCAATTTTGTGTCGCATGGTGGGGCTGAGGTATAAATACCTCACTCCGGTCGCATTCAAGGTTTACAACTTCTGCGACATAAAATCAAATCCTGCGTCACAAAACTCACTTTCTGCGACACAACTTCTGCGACGCACTTTGATTCTGATTCTCGTCGATTTCTTCTGGTTTCGCGCAATCCATCTACTGCTTCTCGTTCGTTTCCTTATACTTGATCGTTCGGTACTAGTTCTAACTTCTTTTACAGTGTATATATGCTCTAATCTTCATTATTTATTACGGTTTTCAAAGGGTGTTTGGGTTTAGGCTACTATGACACGAAACCCTCCCTATTTTGTGTCACTATGACTAGTTTAGTGCTTCTGGTATGTTGGCGTACCCTAGGGTATGCCTTATTTTCAAAATCCCCAATTTTCACATTAGGGTTTCTGGGTAGCCGTTCGTTGTTCATAATTGCGACATAACTTGCGACATAACTTTTATGTCGCACGATTTCTAAAATCCAATTTATGTCGCTTGATTCTGCGACATAACTTTTATGTCGCCAATTCATTGTGCGACATATATTTTATGTCGCCAACTGTTCCCTTGACATACTGTATGTCGCTTGATTCTGCGACATAACTTTTATGTCGCACACTAGACATACTTTATGTCGCTTGATTTAGCGACATAACTCTTATGTCGCCACACGTGTATGCGACATATCTTATGTCACTTAACTGCATTGAGTAGTCCCTTACCTTTTGTCCGATTATAGCCATGGCAGGTGATTTCATTCAGGATAACGCTGTGTCACTCCACTGTGTTCATTGCTTCTGCCCAAAGCTCATCGCTACATGCACTTCCGCGACTTCGAGGCTTACCTTCCAGTCGTGGAAGATTTCATGTACCCAGGTGTCGTGATAGCGTTACTGCTTGATCGATTACCTTTAGTGTTTTGTGGTCTGGCGGGATCCCTTCCTTGTCTTGGATTTTCGCTTGACCTTGTCTTGAATCTTGGCCTTCTATGTAAATTTTAACAGGGCCTTGTCTTGGATTTTGGCTATTTTTTGTATTTATATTATCCGAGGATAATATCTAGGTTTAAGGTTTAGGGTTTAGACTAGAGATGATTTGTAATCATAACTCTGTACTAAATTCCAATTATTAATTAAACTCTTCCTTTGTGCATTTTCAATAGTTATTGTGCTTTCTTGATGTGTTTGCATTTTGTAATGCGACATATTTTTATGTCGCCTGCATAATGCGACATATCTTTGTGTCGCTTGCTACATGCGACACAAACCTTATGTCGCATCTTCCTGATTGCATTCGAATTAATTGCATACTGCGACACAACCTTATCTGACGCATTAATTTTATGCGACACATCTCCTTATGTCGCTATATCTGTTAGCAATTGATTCTATTAACATCGCGACACAAGATGTTTATGTCACAACTGTTCTGCGGTTTAGGGTTTAGGGTTTAGGGTTTAGGGTTTAGGGTTTAGGGTTTAGGGTTTAGGGTTTAGGGTTTAGGGTTTAGGGTTTAGGGTTTAGGGTTTAGGGTTTAGGGTTTAGGGTTTAGGGTTTAGGGTTTAGGGTTTAGGGTTTAGGGTTTAGGGTTTAGGGTTTAGGGTTTAGGGTTTAGGGTTTAGGGTTTAGGGTTTAGGGTTTAGGGTTTAGGGTTTAGGGTTTAGGGTTTAGGGTTTAGGGTTTAGGGTTTAGGGTTTAGGGTTTAGGGTTTAGGGTTTAGGGTTTAGGGTTTAGGGTTTAGGGTTTAGGGTTTAGGGTTTAGGGTTTAGGGT
>OY730198.1:98978349-98987608 GCA_963422505.1 Pseudognaphalium luteoalbum
GGGTTTAGGGTTTAGGGTTTAGGGTTTAGGGTTTAGGGTTTAGGGTTTAGGGTTTAGGGTTTAGGGTTTAGGGTTTAGGGTTTAGGGTTTAGGGTTTAGGGTTTAGGGTTTAGGGTTTAGGGTTTAGGGTTTAGGGTTTAGGGTTTAGGGTTTAGGGTTTAGGGTTTAGGGTTTAGGGTTTAGGGTTTAGGGTTTAGGGTTTAGGGTTTAGGGTTTAGGGTTTAGGGTTTAGGGTTTAGGGTTTAGGGTTTAGGGTTTAGGGTTTAGGGTTTAGGGTTTAGGGTTTAGGGTTTAGGGTTTAGGGTTTAGGGTTTAGGGTTTAGGGTTTAGGGTTTAGGGTTTAGGGTTTAGGGTTTAGGGTTTAGGGTTTAGGGTTTAGGGTTTAGGGTTTAGGGTTTAGGGTTTAGGGTTTAGGGTTTAGGGTTTAGGGTTTAGGGTTTAGGGTTTAGGGTTTAGGGTTTAGGGTTTAGGGTTTAGGGTTTAGGGTTTAGGGTTTAGGGTTTAGGGTTTAGGGTTTAGGGTTTAGGGTTTAGGGTTTAGGGTTTAGGGTTTAGGGTTTAGGGTTTAGGGTTTAGGGTTTAGGGTTTAGGGTTTAGGGTTTAGGGTTTAGGGTTTAGGGTTTAGGGTTTAGGGTTTAGGGTTTAGGGTTTAGGGTTTAGGGTTTAGGGTTTAGGGTTTAGGGTTTAGGGTTTAGGGTTTAGGGTTTAGGGTTTAGGGTTTAGGGTTTAGGGTTTAGGGTTTAGGGTTTAGGGTTTAGGGTTTAGGGTTTAGGGTTTAGGGTTTAGGGTTTAGGGTTTAGGGTTTAGGGTTTAGGGTTTAGGGTTTAGGGTTTAGGGTTTAGGGTTTAGGGTTTAGGGTTTAGGGTTTAGGGTTTAGGGTTTAGGGTTTAGGGTTTAGGGTTTAGGGTTTAGGGTTTAGGGTTTAGGGTTTAGGGTTTAGGGTTTAGGGTTTAGGGTTTAGGGTTTAGGGTTTAGGGTTTAGGGTTTAGGGTTTAGGGTTTAGGGTTTAGGGTTTAGGGTTTAGGGTTTAGGGTTTAGGGTTTAGGGTTTAGGGTTTAGGGTTTAGGGTTTAGGGTTTAGGGTTTAGGGTTTAGGGTTTAGGGTTTAGGGTTTAGGGTTTAGGGTTTAGGGTTTAGGGTTTAGGGTTTAGGGTTTAGGGTTTAGGGTTTAGGGTTTAGGGTTTAGGGTTTAGGGTTTAGGGTTTAGGGTTTAGGGTTTAGGGTTTAGGGTTTAGGGTTTAGGGTTTAGGGTTTAGGGTTTAGGGTTTAGGGTTTAGGGTTTAGGGTTTAGGGTTTAGGGTTTAGGGTTTAGGGTTTAGGGTTTAGGGTTTAGGGTTTAGGGTTTAGGGTTTAGGGTTTAGGGTTTAGGGTTTAGGGTTTAGGGTTTAGGGTTTAGGGTTTAGGGTTTAGGGTTTAGGGTTTAGGGTTTAGGGTTTAGGGTTTAGGGTTTAGGGTTTAGGGTTTAGGGTTTAGGGTTTAGGGTTTAGGGTTTAGGGTTTAGGGTTTAGGGTTTAGGGTTTAGGGTTTAGGGTTTAGGGTTTAGGGTTTAGGGTTTAGGGTTTAGGGTTTAGGGTTTAGGGTTTAGGGTTTAGGGTTTAGGGTTTAGGGTTTAGGGTTTAGGGTTTAGGGTTTAGGGTTTAGGGTTTAGGGTTTAGGGTTTAGGGTTTAGGGTTTAGGGTTTAGGGTTTAGGGTTTAGGGTTTAGGGTTTAGGGTTTAGGGTTTAGGGTTTAGGGTTTAGGGTTTAGGGTTTAGGGTTTAGGGTTTAGGGTTTAGGGTTTAGGGTTTAGGGTTTAGGGTTTAGGGTTTAGGGTTTAGGGTTTAGGGTTTAGGGTTTAGGGTTTAGGGTTTAGGGTTTAGGGTTTAGGGTTTAGGGTTTAGGGTTTAGGGTTTAGGGTTTAGGGTTTAGGGTTTAGGGTTTAGGGTTTAGGGTTTAGGGTTTAGGGTTTAGGGTTTAGGGTTTAGGGTTTAGGGTTTAGGGTTTAGGGTTTAGGGTTTAGGGTTTAGGGTTTAGGGTTTAGGGTTTAGGGTTTAGGGTTTAGGGTTTAGGGTTTAGGGTTTAGGGTTTAGGGTTTAGGGTTTAGGGTTTAGGGTTTAGGGTTTAGGGTTTAGGGTTTAGGGTTTAGGGTTTAGGGTTTAGGGTTTAGGGTTTAGGGTTTAGGGTTTAGGGTTTAGGGTTTAGGGTTTAGGGTTTAGGGTTTAGGGTTTAGGGTTTAGGGTTTAGGGTTTAGGGTTTAGGGTTTAGGGTTTAGGGTTTAGGGTTTAGGGTTTAGGGTTTAGGGTTTAGGGTTTAGGGTTTAGGGTTTAGGGTTTAGGGTTTAGGGTTTAGGGTTTAGGGTTTAGGGTTTAGGGTTTAGGGTTTAGGGTTTAGGGTTTAGGGTTTAGGGTTTAGGGTTTAGGGTTTAGGGTTTAGGGTTTAGGGTTTAGGGTTTAGGGTTTAGGGTTTAGGGTTTAGGGTTTAGGGTTTAGGGTTTAGGGTTTAGGGTTTAGGGTTTAGGGTTTAGGGTTTAGGGTTTAGGGTTTAGGGTTTAGGGTTTAGGGTTTAGGGTTTAGGGTTTAGGGTTTAGGGTTTAGGGTTTAGGGTTTAGGGTTTAGGGTTTAGGGTTTAGGGTTTAGGGTTTAGGGTTTAGGGTTTAGGGTTTAGGGTTTAGGGTTTAGGGTTTAGGGTTTAGGGTTTAGGGTTTAGGGTTTAGGGTTTAGGGTTTAGGGTTTAGGGTTTAGGGTTTAGGGTTTAGGGTTTAGGGTTTAGGGTTTAGGGTTTAGGGTTTAGGGTTTAGGGTTTAGGGTTTAGGGTTTAGGGTTTAGGGTTTAGGGTTTAGGGTTTAGGGTTTAGGGTTTAGGGTTTAGGGTTTAGGGTTTAGGGTTTAGGGTTTAGGGTTTAGGGTTTAGGGTTTAGGGTTTAGGGTTTAGGGTTTAGGGTTTAGGGTTTAGGGTTTAGGGTTTAGGGTTTAGGGTTTAGGGTTTAGGGTTTAGGGTTTAGGGTTTAGGGTTTAGGGTTTAGGGTTTAGGGTTTAGGGTTTAGGGTTTAGGGTTTAGGGTTTAGGGTTTAGGGTTTAGGGTTTAGGGTTTAGGGTTTAGGGTTTAGGGTTTAGGGTTTAGGGTTTAGGGTTTAGGGTTTAGGGTTTAGGGTTTAGGGTTTAGGGTTTAGGGTTTAGGGTTTAGGGTTTAGGGTTTAGGGTTTAGGGTTTAGGGTTTAGGGTTTAGGGTTTAGGGTTTAGGGTTTAGGGTTTAGGGTTTAGGGTTTAGGGTTTAGGGTTTAGGGTTTAGGGTTTAGGGTTTAGGGTTTAGGGTTTAGGGTTTAGGGTTTAGGGTTTAGGGTTTAGGGTTTAGGGTTTAGGGTTTAGGGTTTAGGGTTTAGGGTTTAGGGTTTAGGGTTTAGGGTTTAGGGTTTAGGGTTTAGGGTTTAGGGTTTAGGGTTTAGGGTTTAGGGTTTAGGGTTTAGGGTTTAGGGTTTAGGGTTTAGGGTTTAGGGTTTAGGGTTTAGGGTTTAGGGTTTAGGGTTTAGGGTTTAGGGTTTAGGGTTTAGGGTTTAGGGTTTAGGGTTTAGGGTTTAGGGTTTAGGGTTTAGGGTTTAGGGTTTAGGGTTTAGGGTTTAGGGTTTAGGGTTTAGGGTTTAGGGTTTAGGGTTTAGGGTTTAGGGTTTAGGGTTTAGGGTTTAGGGTTTAGGGTTTAGGGTTTAGGGTTTAGGGTTTAGGGTTTAGGGTTTAGGGTTTAGGGTTTAGGGTTTAGGGTTTAGGGTTTAGGGTTTAGGGTTTAGGGTTTAGGGTTTAGGGTTTAGGGTTTAGGGTTTAGGGTTTAGGGTTTAGGGTTTAGGGTTTAGGGTTTAGGGTTTAGGGTTTAGGGTTTAGGGTTTAGGGTTTAGGGTTTAGGGTTTAGGGTTTAGGGTTTAGGGTTTAGGGTTTAGGGTTTAGGGTTTAGGGTTTAGGGTTTAGGGTTTAGGGTTTAGGGTTTAGGGTTTAGGGTTTAGGGTTTAGGGTTTAGGGTTTAGGGTTTAGGGTTTAGGGTTTAGGGTTTAGGGTTTAGGGTTTAGGGTTTAGGGTTTAGGGTTTAGGGTTTAGGGTTTAGGGTTTAGGGTTTAGGGTTTAGGGTTTAGGGTTTAGGGTTTAGGGTTTAGGGTTTAGGGTTTAGGGTTTAGGGTTTAGGGTTTAGGGTTTAGGGTTTAGGGTTTAGGGTTTAGGGTTTAGGGTTTAGGGTTTAGGGTTTAGGGTTTAGGGTTTAGGGTTTAGGGTTTAGGGTTTAGGGTTTAGGGTTTAGGGTTTAGGGTTTAGGGTTTAGGGTTTAGGGTTTAGGGTTTAGGGTTTAGGGTTTAGGGTTTAGGGTTTAGGGTTTAGGGTTTAGGGTTTAGGGTTTAGGGTTTAGGGTTTAGGGTTTAGGGTTTAGGGTTTAGGGTTTAGGGTTTAGGGTTTAGGGTTTAGGGTTTAGGGTTTAGGGTTTAGGGTTTAGGGTTTAGGGTTTAGGGTTTAGGGTTTAGGGTTTAGGGTTTAGGGTTTAGGGTTTAGGGTTTAGGGTTTAGGGTTTAGGGTTTAGGGTTTAGGGTTTAGGGTTTAGGGTTTAGGGTTTAGGGTTTAGGGTTTAGGGTTTAGGGTTTAGGGTTTAGGGTTTAGGGTTTAGGGTTTAGGGTTTAGGGTTTAGGGTTTAGGGTTTAGGGTTTAGGGTTTAGGGTTTAGGGTTTAGGGTTTAGGGTTTAGGGTTTAGGGTTTAGGGTTTAGGGTTTAGGGTTTAGGGTTTAGGGTTTAGGGTTTAGGGTTTAGGGTTTAGGGTTTAGGGTTTAGGGTTTAGGGTTTAGGGTTTAGGGTTTAGGGTTTAGGGTTTAGGGTTTAGGGTTTAGGGTTTAGGGTTTAGGGTTTAGGGTTTAGGGTTTAGGGTTTAGGGTTTAGGGTTTAGGGTTTAGGGTTTAGGGTTTAGGGTTTAGGGTTTAGGGTTTAGGGTTTAGGGTTTAGGGTTTAGGGTTTAGGGTTTAGGGTTTAGGGTTTAGGGTTTAGGGTTTAGGGTTTAGGGTTTAGGGTTTAGGGTTTAGGGTTTAGGGTTTAGGGTTTAGGGTTTAGGGTTTAGGGTTTAGGGTTTAGGGTTTAGGGTTTAGGGTTTAGGGTTTAGGGTTTAGGGTTTAGGGTTTAGGGTTTAGGGTTTAGGGTTTAGGGTTTAGGGTTTAGGGTTTAGGGTTTAGGGTTTAGGGTTTAGGGTTTAGGGTTTAGGGTTTAGGGTTTAGGGTTTAGGGTTTAGGGTTTAGGGTTTAGGGTTTAGGGTTTAGGGTTTAGGGTTTAGGGTTTAGGGTTTAGGGTTTAGGGTTTAGGGTTTAGGGTTTAGGGTTTAGGGTTTAGGGTTTAGGGTTTAGGGTTTAGGGTTTAGGGTTTAGGGTTTAGGGTTTAGGGTTTAGGGTTTAGGGTTTAGGGTTTAGGGTTTAGGGTTTAGGGTTTAGGGTTTAGGGTTTAGGGTTTAGGGTTTAGGGTTTAGGGTTTAGGGTTTAGGGTTTAGGGTTTAGGGTTTAGGGTTTAGGGTTTAGGGTTTAGGGTTTAGGGTTTAGGGTTTAGGGTTTAGGGTTTAGGGTTTAGGGTTTAGGGTTTAGGGTTTAGGGTTTAGGGTTTAGGGTTTAGGGTTTAGGGTTTAGGGTTTAGGGTTTAGGGTTTAGGGTTTAGGGTTTAGGGTTTAGGGTTTAGGGTTTAGGGTTTAGGGTTTAGGGTTTAGGGTTTAGGGTTTAGGGTTTAGGGTTTAGGGTTTAGGGTTTAGGGTTTAGGGTTTAGGGTTTAGGGTTTAGGGTTTAGGGTTTAGGGTTTAGGGTTTAGGGTTTAGGGTTTAGGGTTTAGGGTTTAGGGTTTAGGGTTTAGGGTTTAGGGTTTAGGGTTTAGGGTTTAGGGTTTAGGGTTTAGGGTTTAGGGTTTAGGGTTTAGGGTTTAGGGTTTAGGGTTTAGGGTTTAGGGTTTAGGGTTTAGGGTTTAGGGTTTAGGGTTTAGGGTTTAGGGTTTAGGGTTTAGGGTTTAGGGTTTAGGGTTTAGGGTTTAGGGTTTAGGGTTTAGGGTTTAGGGTTTAGGGTTTAGGGTTTAGGGTTTAGGGTTTAGGGTTTAGGGTTTAGGGTTTAGGGTTTAGGGTTTAGGGTTTAGGGTTTAGGGTTTAGGGTTTAGGGTTTAGGGTTTAGGGTTTAGGGTTTAGGGTTTAGGGTTTAGGGTTTAGGGTTTAGGGTTTAGGGTTTAGGGTTTAGGGTTTAGGGTTTAGGGTTTAGGGTTTAGGGTTTAGGGTTTAGGGTTTAGGGTTTAGGGTTTAGGGTTTAGGGTTTAGGGTTTAGGGTTTAGGGTTTAGGGTTTAGGGTTTAGGGTTTAGGGTTTAGGGTTTAGGGTTTAGGGTTTAGGGTTTAGGGTTTAGGGTTTAGGGTTTAGGGTTTAGGGTTTAGGGTTTAGGGTTTAGGGTTTAGGGTTTAGGGTTTAGGGTTTAGGGTTTAGGGTTTAGGGTTTAGGGTTTAGGGTTTAGGGTTTAGGGTTTAGGGTTTAGGGTTTAGGGTTTAGGGTTTAGGGTTTAGGGTTTAGGGTTTAGGGTTTAGGGTTTAGGGTTTAGGGTTTAGGGTTTAGGGTTTAGGGTTTAGGGTTTAGGGTTTAGGGTTTAGGGTTTAGGGTTTAGGGTTTAGGGTTTAGGGTTTAGGGTTTAGGGTTTAGGGTTTAGGGTTTAGGGTTTAGGGTTTAGGGTTTAGGGTTTAGGGTTTAGGGTTTAGGGTTTAGGGTTTAGGGTTTAGGGTTTAGGGTTTAGGGTTTAGGGTTTAGGGTTTAGGGTTTAGGGTTTAGGGTTTAGGGTTTAGGGTTTAGGGTTTAGGGTTTAGGGTTTAGGGTTTAGGGTTTAGGGTTTAGGGTTTAGGGTTTAGGGTTTAGGGTTTAGGGTTTAGGGTTTAGGGTTTAGGGTTTAGGGTTTAGGGTTTAGGGTTTAGGGTTTAGGGTTTAGGGTTTAGGGTTTAGGGTTTAGGGTTTAGGGTTTAGGGTTTAGGGTTTAGGGTTTAGGGTTTAGGGTTTAGGGTTTAGGGTTTAGGGTTTAGGGTTTAGGGTTTAGGGTTTAGGGTTTAGGGTTTAGGGTTTAGGGTTTAGGGTTTAGGGTTTAGGGTTTAGGGTTTAGGGTTTAGGGTTTAGGGTTTAGGGTTTAGGGTTTAGGGTTTAGGGTTTAGGGTTTAGGGTTTAGGGTTTAGGGTTTAGGGTTTAGGGTTTAGGGTTTAGGGTTTAGGGTTTAGGGTTTAGGGTTTAGGGTTTAGGGTTTAGGGTTTAGGGTTTAGGGTTTAGGGTTTAGGGTTTAGGGTTTAGGGTTTAGGGTTTAGGGTTTAGGGTTTAGGGTTTAGGGTTTAGGGTTTAGGGTTTAGGGTTTAGGGTTTAGGGTTTAGGGTTTAGGGTTTAGGGTTTAGGGTTTAGGGTTTAGGGTTTAGGGTTTAGGGTTTAGGGTTTAGGGTTTAGGGTTTAGGGTTTAGGGTTTAGGGTTTAGGGTTTAGGGTTTAGGGTTTAGGGTTTAGGGTTTAGGGTTTAGGGTTTAGGGTTTAGGGTTTAGGGTTTAGGGTTTAGGGTTTAGGGTTTAGGGTTTAGGGTTTAGGGTTTAGGGTTTAGGGTTTAGGGTTTAGGGTTTAGGGTTTAGGGTTTAGGGTTTAGGGTTTAGGGTTTAGGGTTTAGGGTTTAGGGTTTAGGGTTTAGGGTTTAGGGTTTAGGGTTTAGGGTTTAGGGTTTAGGGTTTAGGGTTTAGGGTTTAGGGTTTAGGGTTTAGGGTTTAGGGTTTAGGGTTTAGGGTTTAGGGTTTAGGGTTTAGGGTTTAGGGTTTAGGGTTTAGGGTTTAGGGTTTAGGGTTTAGGGTTTAGGGTTTAGGGTTTAGGGTTTAGGGTTTAGGGTTTAGGGTTTAGGGTTTAGGGTTTAGGGTTTAGGGTTTAGGGTTTAGGGTTTAGGGTTTAGGGTTTAGGGTTTAGGGTTTAGGGTTTAGGGTTTAGGGTTTAGGGTTTAGGGTTTAGGGTTTAGGGTTTAGGGTTTAGGGTTTAGGGTTTAGGGTTTAGGGTTTAGGGTTTAGGGTTTAGGGTTTAGGGTTTAGGGTTTAGGGTTTAGGGTTTAGGGTTTAGGGTTTAGGGTTTAGGGTTTAGGGTTTAGGGTTTAGGGTTTAGGGTTTAGGGTTTAGGGTTTAGGGTTTAGGGTTTAGGGTTTAGGGTTTAGGGTTTAGGGTTTAGGGTTTAGGGTTTAGGGTTTAGGGTTTAGGGTTTAGGGTTTAGGGTTTAGGGTTTAGGGTTTAGGGTTTAGGGTTTAGGGTTTAGGGTTTAGGGTTTAGGGTTTAGGGTTTAGGGTTTAGGGTTTAGGGTTTAGGGTTTAGGGTTTAGGGTTTAGGGTTTAGGGTTTAGGGTTTAGGGTTTAGGGTTTAGGGTTTAGGGTTTAGGGTTTAGGGTTTAGGGTTTAGGGTTTAGGGTTTAGGGTTTAGGGTTTAGGGTTTAGGGTTTAGGGTTTAGGGTTTAGGGTTTAGGGTTTAGGGTTTAGGGTTTAGGGTTTAGGGTTTAGGGTTTAGGGTTTAGGGTTTAGGGTTTAGGGTTTAGGGTTTAGGGTTTAGGGTTTAGGGTTTAGGGTTTAGGGTTTAGGGTTTAGGGTTTAGGGTTTAGGGTTTAGGGTTTAGGGTTTAGGGTTTAGGGTTTAGGGTTTAGGGTTTAGGGTTTAGGGTTTAGGGTTTAGGGTTTAGGGTTTAGGGTTTAGGGTTTAGGGTTTAGGGTTTAGGGTTTAGGGTTTAGGGTTTAGGGTTTAGGGTTTAGGGTTTAGGGTTTAGGGTTTAGGGTTTAGGGTTTAGGGTTTAGGGTTTAGGGTTTAGGGTTTAGGGTTTAGGGTTTAGGGTTTAGGGTTTAGGGTTTAGGGTTTAGGGTTTAGGGTTTAGGGTTTAGGGTTTAGGGTTTAGGGTTTAGGGTTTAGGGTTTAGGGTTTAGGGTTTAGGGTTTAGGGTTTAGGGTTTAGGGTTTAGGGTTTAGGGTTTAGGGTTTAGGGTTTAGGGTTTAGGGTTTAGGGTTTAGGGTTTAGGGTTTAGGGTTTAGGGTTTAGGGTTTAGGGTTTAGGGTTTAGGGTTTAGGGTTTAGGGTTTAGGGTTTAGGGTTTAGGGTTTAGGGTTTAGGGTTTAGGGTTTAGGGTTTAGGGTTTAGGGTTTAGGGTTTAGGGTTTAGGGTTTAGGGTTTAGGGTTTAGGGTTTAGGGTTTAGGGTTTAGGGTTTAGGGTTTAGGGTTTAGGGTTTAGGGTTTAGGGTTTAGGGTTTAGGGTTTAGGGTTTAGGGTTTAGGGTTTAGGGTTTAGGGTT
>CAUJSE010000002.1:0-23832 GCA_963422505.1 Pseudognaphalium luteoalbum
TCTCTAGTATTCCGAGAGACAGCGTTTTGGATGAAACGGTTCGTCGTCGAGTCCCGTGGGGAGACGATGCGACTCGTTTAGAAGTCATTTGCGTCGCCCGCGCCCGTGATTGTCTACTCCTCTGAACTCGTTTCGTTTCAAACACGAACGTACCGGTATAATAACTACATTATATTGTATACAATACGAGGGAAGCAAAAACCGTCCCGTCGTGCTGTTTTCCACCCTCCGCCGCAGTCTACCGCGTACACGCACGCGGGCGTTGAGAAGATTTTTCATTTCTTCTCGCACGCTCGGGGGTAATACTCGAGTGTACAACGACCCGAAACTCGGACAGATAGTAATGTCGAACGTACACACGGCAAACGGGGCTGAGCAGCTATTGTTATGCGCGCGTGTGTGTGTGAGACACTCGTCCGCTCACTTTATACACGGTGATATTGGTACACTGGTTACTGCTGGTATAAGGTAGAGGAATATAATATTACGAGGTAGTGAACTCTGATCTCCTCTCAATGGAATGGCCGGATCGAGTGCAATTCTAACATTATACTATTTTTGATCTCGAATGAAAACTTGCAATTTTGGTTTACAGAAATAATATGCACACGGCTTGGCCGTCAAGAGCCTGTGTGAGTGTATATTGTTTGGTCACAATCACAACGTGTCATTTAAACAGCAACACTATATTATAATTATTATATATACGGCGGTACTGGTACAGTGGATAAATGTAACGTCGTAATGGACTCTGATGTCGTCTCGGAGGGTAGGTTGCCCACCCCTAAATCGTCGTCCCTTCATGCGAAATAGGTCGCATACTCGCGTGTAACATTATGTGTGACGGCCGTACGACGTGCGAGTATTGAATTAACGTGTCACTTCATTATCGCGGTCGTCTGCGTGTCTGTGTTCTAGCATCGGTCAAGGGGTCGATCGGTTGTTGGGGGGTGGGGGGAGGAGTGCAGGGAGGTGTAGGTGGAAGTTATATGGAAATATTAAATTTCCATTAGCTGACCGTCCGTGCGTGTGACGCGTGGGCGGTGGAGTGGTCGACCGTCTGCAGTTTTCCGGTCTTCTCGCGACTGTTCAACATAATATATTATTAAAAATAAATCCTTCTCATAACAATCCGCGTGAATATTTTCGAAAACCATAATGTTAAACAGCTTGTTAATCACCAAATTACAATATGTTTTCGGTATCGTCCATTAAAAAAATCAGGATTGGTTGGGCTTATTAAGTGTTATAAAAATTTAATGTTCAAAACTATCCTATCATGAAGGCCATTTCAGAAGATTTTTCATCGTTTGATATTATTCTCATACCTACACCCCTCTGTTTAGTGAATATAAATAATTTTAGACTAATTATTAGGCATTAGACATGGTAAGGTTCAGTTTTTAAATTACTCTGCGTACCTACTATGAATAACGCTCTCGTGTTCCAGAATATTAGGTTTACATTCAATATAATAAAATACCAGCTCACTTAATAGGTAATATTATAAAAAAATGTTTTAAACATTCATTTCCAGTATATATCTCTTTATTAGTTATGACTATTGATTAGAATAAAAATCATCATATGTACCTATGATCATAAAAGTATGTGAAATTATTTGAGAAATAAATTTAAAAATATTAATTTTTTATGTTGTGGACCCACTTATGTGGTTTGTCGCATAGATGCGAGAAAACTTCTTCAAAAGAGACTTATAGAGAGGCCAAAGATAAAAAAATTAAATTGAAAATATCTAATGCATATCTAAACAAATTTTTACAGCATAAAGATGGTGTTCTGGTTAAATGTATCACTTCCTATGTATACTGTGGCAAAAAATTGTATTCTTAATAAATCATAAAAATGCGAACAAAGGACGATTTTCAAATGAGATTAGACAGTTTCCTCATACAATTTGTTTTCTTAGACCCAAAATTTTTTCATTTACATACGAATTTTGATTTCCAACGAAAAGTGCGTTTAATACGTTCACAAACGGATGGAATCTTCAATAAGATATTATAATACTTACTGCGTCATTAAAAAAAACACCGGAGTCGGGCGAATGATATAATATAATATTCTACGAGCGTAACATTTTTCGGCAGCATCATCACCGTCGTCGCTGTAGATCTTGACGTACATCGCTGTGACACGTAATATGCTGCTACTTCTGCTACAGGTATATGTTCTGCGGTAATATATATGCTCCTAGTGGTTAAACAACGAGGGTGTGTGTAAAACCACCCCATTATATAATAATATACTCGCACAATGAGCCAGCGACCGACGTGTGCAGACATTGAAATATATAACGGGTATATATGTGTATATATATAAATTATCCGGATATGAATATAATATAATACAATAATATATAGGTATGTTCACCTTATAACGAGTTATAATAAATGTAACGACTCGACCTTATATACATATATTCAAATCGTTTTATTTCTTTCGCATACGGTTCTCAAATCCTGTCGAGGACTCGTTTTCTGCCCATGCCCAGAGTATAACACGCGCGCAGTGTCTATATATATATATTTAATATATGTTATATACCGTGCAGTCGTGTTCGTATAATACATATACATGGATAGGTAAGTGGCTACACTCCAGTGTCCTTTCAACCGGCAAATACAATAAGGACCGTGTAGTAGGTACCCACCTATATGTATATGCGAGTGTGTGTGTGTGTGTGTGTGTGTGTGTGTGTGTGTGTGTGTGTGTGTGCAACCGACGGAAGTCTGCTCCGTGCTTGGAAATACGAGTATAATTCCGACGAAACCCGTCCATTTATGTATATGGATCGTAACGACGTCTAATATAATAATAATAAAATATGTGAAAAATTCTCAATACGGTTTCGCATTTATACACGAGTAAGTAGGCATATACTTCAAAGTATTCGAATCGAAAAATTTCCAGAAAAATTCGAAATAATACACGTCATACAGAATAATGTACCTACCTTATAATATGATATGCACTTATGTTCCTTAATAACGTTTTTCAGGCAAACCTGACCTAACCTAAATACATCGGACAACGATAAAGTACATAATCAAGATTTTCAAGGAAGTAGTATTGTTCGAGTGTATCGTTACGTATCGGAACAATTTTCAGCGCTCAAGATGCTACACGTGCAGTGTGCAAGCGATGTACAAATGAATACTACAAAGGAAAAAAATAAGCGATACGTACCGATCCGTATCGGACTCTGAATTTCCATACGAGTCATCGGTACGTAACTATTCGTTGTCCATAAGAATCGAATTTTTCTTCTTGAAAATCTTGATTGTAAATTCGTGTACCTAAATGTACGGTTAATCAATACTTATTAGGTAATGTATACAATATGGGTATCAATACGATGTGTTTTAAAATTTTAAATCGATAAAAAATAGCAACTACCACTGAACTCGCCAATACAATGTACAAAAATTTCACCAAAATTTAAGCACGCATAGCAATACTCTAATATCACACATGTCCTCCCTCACCCTCCCAAAAAACCCACCACGCAGATTAAAGCGTAAATGGTGTAGAGACCTTTTAAATTAATAAAGGAGGTGTTACCATTGGGTAACTTCCCTTTACACGTTATTCATGCTACTTTGTTTTATTTGTCTTATCAAATTTACTTATTGTAATTATTGTGTAATACAGATTGTAAATTGTCTTTTTTAATAAAATAAAAATAAAAAATAAATCGATAAACGCACGAGATGAAAAAAATTCTGGACAATTATTTCGACATTCAATGTGTATAGATATGTGGATTTTAATACATATATCGCAGTGATGAAAGTATAATAGTTGATAATATTAAATACTGCAAAAAAACATCCATTATAATTTACCATTTTTCTGATGGATCAAAGAACTCTTAAAAACCTATACTAGATTTAAAAAAAAAAATGACACCTAATGGCTAATAATTAGATTTCGTTCGATTTATATACTCAAACATATAATATTCTCATTGGCAAATAGCTGCTTGGCATATATGGTCTTAAAATTTCATTAGTTGAACGACTTGATAATAAAATCAACCATATTTTCATGGCAAATGTTATTTTTAATTATTTGAATAAATAACTATATTTATATCGTACTAAATATATGTAGGAAGTCATCTTTGCAGTTATTATGTAGAAATATGACACTCTCCATTATTAAAACTTGGCGAATTTAGTCTTAACGTCCATTTAGATAATATGACGGAAATTACGGCCGCGGGGTTTTTATTTCAAACAATATTTTTCTCTTCACTATTACATATACTGTGTATAATATGACTTCGCCGTTAGGAATTTCGTTAATTAGTATGATATAACCGTTAATACAATATGAAATACACCGCACGTGGTTTTTCGCAGCAAGTCCAGAGGTATTTTTAATTAGCACCGAAGCGGCTGAGTGCCAATCTCTCGAATACCTAATAGGAAAACTTTTAATTGCTGAAAATGAGTGTGCAATAGAAAACATTATGGCTGGGTCTTGAGTTTTACGTGCTTGCGTACACTAACTTATGTTATATATGGCACCAACTTGTGCGTAGGTACTTCAACCGGCTTATCAAAGTATTTTAAGGCATACCTTATGGCTTATACGATTGTATAAGGAGTATTTTTTTTTATGCAAATCATGAGTCATGACAACAGAAAACAGGGACTACATAATAATATATTAATATATATATATATATACATGTACAGGAATTGAGCTAACTTTTCAGTGAGGCCCATTATGTTCTTAAATAAATAAATAAAAAATAAAATATTATGTATATATATATTATTGTTAAAATAAAGGTTTTATAGTCGGCTTATTATTATAGCTGCTGCAGTGTTAATTCGACGAAAATACTTTTAAAAATAGTTTTGATTTATGTATATAGGTAGAATTAGGGCATTTGGCATATTTGAGTCGAACACAAACTTTTGTCCCTCTACAAAACATTTATATTATTTATTAAAAGCAAATCATTTCACCTGCAGCCGCGTTTCGAAATACGACTAAGTCGACAACTGACGGACTGGCGGGGTATTAAGCTTAGAGTGGTTTTTTTTTCATTTTCAGCATGTATTATTCTAAAATGTTTGCACATTACTCGATATATTATTATACATTATAATATAATCTATTAGTGCCGACGAAATAGTCTTAGCGTGTATGCGTATCAGACGTATAATGTATACGCCGAGCAAACATTTGTATTTCCCATTTTACGGTTTACCGGGTACGACGCGGTATTATATTATTATTATTATTATTATTATGTTGCTTAAAACAATACAAACGTTCCCGACTTAAACCTTTAATGTTTTTGACCACATCGTAACGCACGTTCAAACGTCGAGATTGAATAACGCAATATTTGCAAACGCACTACAATTTGCAGGTTTAAATACAGATAATATCAGTATAATACACCTATAATAATTACAGTGATTATACTTTTTCTCGAAATTGATTTCAAATAATAAAATATTCGGCAAACATCCGCACATTCGACGCATTTTAATAGCAAATCAATTAATTTATTCTCGCAGGCCGTTTTAAAATGTGCGTGTTATTCGGAGAACATAATATTTTCTCTTTAACTCATTGCAGTGGATAAATATGTATACTATGTAATGATTAATAAGAATAAAAAACCAACGTGCACCAACTACACTCGGTCGGGAAAGATAAAATGTATAATCGCATAAGTTATTACGGGATTTTTAGACGTGTGGGAAAAATAACATTACGCGGACCACTGTTTCTAATGAGAGGGAGAGAGTTAAATTTAAAATTTGTTTCATTAAAAAAATAAAAGGAGAACATCGTGTGTGTTCTCCTGTTCGAAACCAGACCCTTTTAATCCGGTCGTAACCGAAAAATACGATCCTTTTTTTTTTATATGATACACACCGTTTATAATATAATATACACACACACACACCCAATACGTGTATAACTAGGAGGTCAAAGTACGAGAAAAAAAGGGATGAAAGCCTTTATCAATTTATTTACATACTAATCCAGAGATTCTTTTTTTGCCAGTCCAGACTAGGGGCTGCTAAAACCCCGCGCCGAATGCACCCCGTGGACGGGTAAAAAAAAAGCACCAGAGGAGTTAAGTTTTTTTAATTGGTCGTACTTTACAAGTTTTTCTACACGTTTGACTCCCTCGCCAGCGGGTAATAATATCCCCGTCGTCGTGTTTTCGGATAAAAACACACAAAGTCTAATACCCGCGAATAACCCTTTTTTTTCCCGTTCCTTTCAAAATAATAAATTCCGATACAATCAAAAGGATCGTGTGTACATTCCGTGTACAAACAAGCGGGGAAAAAATCAAACAAAGGGACTATATATAAAGTATGACATCATCATAATAATTACGTGGTACCACTGGTATACTTAAGGTAAATGTTCACCGCACACTGCACGACAGTTAGTGCGTGTGTGTACTTGTGAGCGGGTGATTTTAAAATTAATTACAATATTGAAACTGACACGTCATGTAAGCAAACATGTTTAAGTCAAAAAACGTTTTACTTTCCCGTCAAACATCATATTTTATTGCTACACTTGTATACATTTGTTTAAATCACACATAGAGTGCGGCAATAATGGAAATGTATAAATATTATTTTATACCTTAAGTTGTAACATAACCTGTGCGCATGTCAACATTTTCAATGGTAGGGGGAGGTGTGGGGTAGTCTTACTAATGTGATGCAAAATAATATTATGTTTAATAAAAACGTCATAGCAATCTGATTCACCTATAGTTATAAATTATTTAAAATCGTTTGATTAGACTGGCATGAAGGTGCTTAGGACTTGCAGGCGATAATTGTAATATATATGAAAATAATGATCCACAAGCTTCCTTGTATTATATCTTATCCCCTTCCCTTATTTGTCTACGTCAAATGGACCTTCCGGACATTGAAGCGATATTTCTCACGGTACCTATACATAATATATCAACATGAACATTTAACACAGGCCAGTTTTCGAATTGATTTGCTTCTCGCAGTTTTTCCGTGATTCTATTGTCAACATTATGTGAAACGACTATGACCCATCATGACAAGCAACTTACATAGACAACTATGGTCGTACCTTACAATATTTTTCAGGCCTAGTGTACCTTAATTCGATCGAAACGATTAAAAAAAATTATACAATATACCGTACGTACATATTGTTTGATCCTAATTAAACTACCTACATAGCATATCATAGGTTAAGACACTCGCCCTTGGCTTTCGATTTCTGAGATTCGAGTAGCATGAATATAGGTATTTGGACTGCAAAATATAGAGCTCACCGTGATCGCTTGGTCGATTTTCCTCTGCCTTTGACGGTTTCTACTTCCGATTTCGCGCACTGTGACTATATACAAAGTACAAACGTATTTCATACTATAACAATTCACCATATGCGGGGGCGTACTTAATTAGTCAAAGTAACAACATGCACGTTATATTTTAATAGCGTTTTTTTAAAAAAATAACAAACATAATATAGACCATGTATAAAAATAAGATTGTCACCGCCACGAAAACTGGCCAAAAATATTTTTATAAACATTTGCTTATAACAATCCTAAATATGTCAATGCAGAATGTTTATATTTTATACTTAAAATATTATTTAACCAGTACAAACATTTTTAAATCAACGTGTTGCATCTGAATTTACATTTGAAAAATCATGACTCAAACATAAAAATATATTCCAACCAGATTTAAATTCAGTTTTTGTCACAATAAAAAAAATGTTCAAAAGCGTTTTCAAAAAAATTCAATATATTTAAGATACTTCAAATTATTACTCTTCCAGTTTATTACCATACCTACTCCATTTAGGCAATGAAAGATATTTTTCATAACTTATAAAAATACAATCTTAACTTAGATTCTGATGGATTAATCAAATAATTAATCAAATACAATCCAAATGAATATGGTCTAACCAAGGTTACCAAACAATTTTAACAAATTTTGTTTTATTTATTTTTGTTTTTCCTGATTATTTTTAAAAGTAATTGAGAATTTTCAATTTTGACCTTCAAGGTGCAACTTGATCCAATCTGTTTAAAAAAAATCTATACCACAGATTATGATCCAAGCATTTTTGTTTAGTAGAAAATTTGAGAAGTTGAAGTTGTACAAACATTTCAACATCTCACCTTAACGTCTGTAATTATTTGACTATGAATAAACATTAGTTAATTGTAAGTTACCTTTTAGCTACCTGTAGATGTTAAAAATAATAAGGTACAAACACCATACATATCTTAATAAATCTATTAATACATTTTGTATTGAAAACGCTCCAGTGGTTTTTAATCTATTAATTTCGGATAAACCAACGAGGGTAAAAAAATATAGTAACCAAATACTTGCTATATTTTTTTTAATGGCTAAATTCTGTTTGTTTTAACATCAATAATCCGCATACTGTATCATTTAGCAATTAGTATTGATACTTTAAATGAACGCACATTTATTGAAATGGATCAATTTTAAATTAAATATTTTTAGGTATCTATGTTTACATTTTATGAAATAATCTACGCCCGTGGTGGGGAACAACAGTAAAGTTAATATGACATATATTAAACATAACATGGGAATAATTTTCATTTTTTATTCTTTATACATAATATGAAGTGCACATAATTAATTTATCCTATAATATATATTTTATGGCACAATATTTTTATTTCGTTTTGCATTGTCTACAAAAAAATTATAAAGTTTTTAAGTGTTTTCTATATGATAAACTTACAAACTTACACCAATGTTAAACATAGAGGTTGCCATTACAGTGCGTGCGTAAAAGTGTATTCGTTTCTAGGCTATACTATTATATTAAACTACAATAGATTTTATTAATTATTGTCATGTTTATGTATACTTATCTATTTGTTGTTAATTCGATCTTCTGCAAAATTAACACACCGAAAAAATGCTGTTCTGCCATTATCGTGACACGTCGGAATAACTATTCTACATTATACATTTATTCAAATATAAGTGTGATATTTTATTATATACACATTTCATATTGTAAATACTGTATATAAGGTACACAGTATATATTATTATAATATATTTTGCAGAACTGTTCATTTGACGGTTTTTCGACGCTACACAAACACTAACGATCTAAGTTCTCTAAACGTACGCCTGGCCAAGTCATATAAGCTTTAGAGTCGACAATTTGTTTTAATCATAACATATAAAATATATTTGCATTATTTACATACACACATGCACACACATAAATATATAATATGCATAAATACATTGAATATGGAAATATATAAAAATGTTTAAACTCGAGTGTAAAATATACGAATTTATCATGAACATTGACGTTAAGGCATTAAAAGTCCTAGAATCCAAACGGAATAAAAGCTTACTCAGTAAAAAGTTAATTTTTCTTTTCAATCAAATCGAATCAGTTTACCGAATGGCGGTGATGGACGGACATCGTAAACAATATTACACGTGGATATTAAAAAAAATTCAGCAGTGTGGTGAAGGCATTATTTTGGAGCAATTGCTCCTTTAAAATTATTTGTGGGTGGGTGGTACCCCTGTCCCCAAAATACTCAGATATATCATATAAATAGTATGTGTCTTAATTATATACCACCATCATAAATATAGAAGACGCTTAGATAAATATGCATCAACGTCGACATTACTACAAAAATCGTTATTGTTTGAATAATATATTTTACCTTCATTGTATCTTTTTTCAAATTTATATTCTGATGTATTCACAATGTGTGAAAAATTCATACAGTTTTAATAACTACTTATTTCTTAGATATGTAAATAATTTATATAACTATAGTTATTATATCATAATATTACATTTCTTAGTGATAATAAAAATGTAATGATTTATTACTAAATATTTTGAATTGCATTTGTAAACTTGTATATCGTAAATACAAATATACATAAATATGATAAACTTTGAGTTACAAAAAAAAAGTATCATACATATCTTATTAAATCAAGATAGATACATTAACTAATTAAGTAAGTACAAACGATTATTTAAATATCTCTATAAATTTAAATGTATATTTTGTACATATTATATTTTTTGCTGTGATGTTGTGATGGATTAAACACTGTAACAATGGCGACGAGATAGTGAGAGGGGGGTGGGTACTTAGTGTACATTTTTGTCCCTCACCAAAAATTAGTTCAACACATTACTGATAGTAATTAATAAATTACAGCAGGTAGGTATACCTAAATTACATAGGATTTAATTGGCGGTTGTGTGATGCGATGAGATTCATTAGTCAGAATTTTAAGTATAACTTAAAACATTGTATTATTTGTTATGTCCAGGATATGAAAAGAAAAATTATAAATCACGTAAAAATGTATAACAATAGTTTTACATTTTGTCATTTTATGCACAGATTTTCATGACATTTTAACATACAAATCAATTTTAACATTTTATTTACTATAATAAAACTACTCTAATTTTTCTACATGAAAACAAAATTTTGAAAACATTCAAAACACTTTGAAATAAAGCTAATAAGAATATTTAAAGTAGTTCATATACTAATATAGTCAGTGTCCGCAAAGTTCATCTGGAAATTAAATTAGTTCACGTTCACGTCCAATGTATAAAAAAAACGATGTATTTTACTTTTATTTACCAAGTAACACGTTAATTTTAATTATAGTTTTATGAATCTTTAAGTAGGTAAGGTATAAATAATTTTATAAAAAGTTGTTTATTATATAATATTAATATGTATAAAATTAGATTATTTATTATAACAAAATTAAGGTAGAATCCAATATGACCTTTGATCTAGATATTGGTAGTGAGGTACCAAATTGTTAAAAATAAGCAAAGAATATAGTATAAATTCTATAATTGTTAAGCTATATAAGTCGTTACTTAAAGCTATTATATAGTATAGGTAGACAGTATAGTATTATACCTTCCGTCTTCCCTCATAAGTCATAATTTTAAGTACCGTGAGCTCTTACTATTACAAGTTAGATAATTTTGATTATTATAAAATGCATTTTCACAAGTCCTAGTAAATTATTCCCAACATACTTTTGCTAATAGTCATCATTTCACAACTATGAACCTTGAAACTTTTAAACTTTCCTTTTTCATTTACTAGCCGTGATTCTATTTAGCTTATGACATCAGAATAAAATACATTTAACGAAATTTGTCGATTATCAATATAATAATTTTTGACAAGTGCATACAGTCACTAAATATTTTAATGGTTAATCGTTTTTAAAATCAAACAAAAAATATCAAATATAAACAATAATTATAAATAATAACTCTCTGGTGACAATACTGAGAAGATGTCACTCTTCGCTGATTGTGAACTAGGCTTTCATTGGAATACCACTTTAAAAAAAAAAATAAAAAACGCTACACGTGTAAGTCCTCATACTTTCTAACAACGTTTGTACGACGGCCGATTGACAAGCTAAGGTGATGAAGATAGTTACACTTCACTCTCCACACACAACATAATATCAGACGCACTTTTATAAATACAAATGCACCTGAGACGATGCGCATCTTAGCACGTGACTGCGACGCGTACCATGCGTTTTTTTAGAGAAGAGAAGAGAAGTAGAAAAAGTCAGTAAGTATACTCTTGCGTGTGTTTGACTTCTTTCAAGTGGCCAATCGAACTCGTCCTACGAGTTAGGCGATTTTATTCTTATGACAACGTTCACGATAACCTGAAGCGGCCATTACTTTTTAAAAAATGCTGTGGCACACGATTAGGGTGATAAGAATATATTTTTTAGCTTAAAAATCTTGGTGACCATACATTTTGCTGATACCATTGAGCGCTTATTGCTATCTACTTCAGCCCACTAAATCCAAGTTTGAAGCGATCAATCAAAAATAAAAACTATTTACTGAACGTCCCATAATATATGTGTACTCCACATTCGGTACACTAAATATGTGCATATTATGAAAAATTAGGATTGCGCGTGACTCAAGTTACAACAAAAATTAATACTTTTTTTTATAATGAGCGATATATCTGTAATATAATAATATATCATATAATTAATGTTTTTGAATAATATATAGTTACTATTTATAGATGAAAAAACTGCTAGGTACCTACTTGGAATTTTGAATGACTGTATGTATTTTTTTTTTTTAAATCATTAAAGAATAAATAAATAATGCAACGTAATTCAACTCACGAGTTTAGCACAAGAAAACTTATCATCGCAATCAATTTTTAACTTTGTTAAAAACCGGTAGCGTTGAGAATTTGTTATTCGTTGAACGTAAATTATTTCTACTTTATTACGCGACAATCCAATAAAGTGGTTAATTTTTTTTCCCCAGTATACTTTCTTGGCTTGCATTCATGTAATACAATATAATATATTCATTAGAGTTAGTTAAATCAGTTTGGTTTGAGTTCTCGTTCGTTTGCGACGATCTTTATTAATTTATATCATAAATAAATTAAAGTGATTTGCATTCAACGAACAGTTTCAAAATCCTTTCGGAAGTTTTGGCTGTATAACAATATCATACTCAAGCGGGTTTAGTACCACGGTATCTATACGTAATTAAACTGATAAAAGCATGGCCTAAACCTAACCTAACCTGGTACCCCACCTCCAAATTGGAATTCGATGCCTAGTGTACACGGAATGTTTGTAAGTCGATGACGGCTATCGATACGTAAAACAGTAAATTATTTATTCAAGTTTTTTAGATTAATTGAAACCTATATCCTCCCAAGATGCGTACCAATTTCTAATGAAGTAGGAACTTATTATTAATACGAGGAGTGACCAGATTGAAAGTGCACGAATGGCGTACCGAAAGGAAAGCGTCCTTCTAAATTTTTATCGCGTTCAAAATGTATAATGCGATGATCAACAGTCGTATAACATTAGCATAGAATGTCCTTGGGACCTAGAGACCTAAACTCGCAGGGACTTACTTATGGAAAACGTAGATCAAAGTAGGCTTTTTCCACGGCCCATGGACCACGGGCTACCTCAGCTTGGTGAAAATATAAAAAATGTATGTTATAACTAAGTAATGACTAATAATTAATAAAAATTTGTTTACCGTATGCTTATAACATACCTATATACTTTGGGTGCAATTTCAAATTTATTCAAATGGGGGGGCTAAAAAAATGTATGCCCAACGGGGGCTTTACACTATGTAGTATGTTGTTGCGATAAAGTATATTGTTGTACTCCTTGAGTGATTTTTGACTTACAAGTTACAATACAGCTTAACAATGGAAAAAATTGCACGCGAATAAGGAATAATCAGGTCGTTTAGAACATTAAACATCACGTAATTACGTATAATGTATCTATATTGAGCAGGTCAGTAAAGGCCAAGTCCATCAGCAGGAATTCACCCCACCTAGACTAGGATTTATTGCCTTACCTACACCGATAGCAGTCTGATCATAATATAATTTCCGGACGATAACCACGGTTTGTCAATCGTCTATAGAGACAAGACAACAATAGAAGGCGCCAAAAAACATGGATTTTGTTCACAACCGAATGGTAAAGACTAACCTATTTATGCTCACTCGAGATTCGACCGCTTCAACCACGCACACTTGCTGTCCAAACTATTCCGACCTAACCAAGCAGAGAACTGAAGAAAATGCCACCAACTGTCCAACTGCACTCGTCCAGAAATCACCTTCAAGGAAGGGGTGAATGCAAAAGAAAACCACTGGTACGAAAAGTTAAAATCGTTCTAAGATCGCAATAACCAATACGTCATACACCCGACAATCAAATGCTCGCTGCGCATGTAACATATTTTATTATGAAATAAAACGCACTGACCTTTGCGGCGCACGGGCGACGGTCAATCGTTAGTTTATGCACGTATACGCGTACAAACGTGTGCATATACCTCCATATATATAGTATATACATACATATCCATGTATATAAGCATTAAACGCACATACATACGTGCGCTCGACGTGTGGCACATTTTTCGCCCCGTCGAGGGCGTTTGGCGAGCAGCTCGGCGGGGTGTAATCGGGCGGCCGCGACAAATTGCAAATTATCGGCCGGCCGCCCCGGGGAGACAGGTCCGATTCGCCACCACCTCCACTGCCCGCACCGCCGGCCGCCATCGATAATTTTACGAGTCATTTGCTCGGCATTGTTATATACGGGAGAGTAAAAAAACCCGCCCCGCCCCCGCCCCTCCCCGCACAACATGCCATCAGCAGTTTAACAGTCGTCTCACTTCTGATCGAATTCCGTTCGAGTACGCTATTTTTTTTTTTCGCATGTCCATCGCGAAACAAAACGTAGAAAATCACTCGGTTCCCGCAGTCCACGCGTTCATCCGCCGAAACGGTATACATTTTTCATCTCCAAAGACCTATGCATTTCTCTTTTCTTTTTTTTTTTAACGGACCAACGCGAAATAGTTACGCGCACGATAAATGTTTCCCATTACACATATGGTCTCCAGGAAGACCCAAATGCGTTTAAAACGATTTGCTTTTCATGCAGTTTTCCAAACGTGTACATATTTTCCATGTAATATGAGTGATGTGACTGTTGTATTGTTGTTGATCGACATACGTCCTGAAAACTCCGAAACAAAAATGTTAACGAGATTATTTGACACGACTTAATGAGTTTTTCCACTAACCCGTTGTTATCGGATGCCGATTAAACACTGCAGTATACCTATTACCTTACCTTTTATTTTATTTTTCCTTGTAACCGAAACATTGTTATAAACAGTATAAAACTGTTTTTTACGAAAAAAAAAAAATACAATACTATCCCACTACAATCACCCTCTACACACCCGTTATTGAATTAAATGACCATCTTTCCTGCGTTCATTTCACTTATTGGAATCGCAGACTATATGCCTGCTGATTCACTTAAAGACCAGATACACGATCCGTGTTTTATTTAAAAATCGAGTTTCGCGCAAAAATATCTAATGCTAAAAGGACGTTAATAATAAATGAATCCAACTGAAAATAATTGTAAGTACTCTTTAGTGTAAGTTCTATAACTTATACATACCAGCATATCGCATTTATAACATATGTGCCTGCTAGGCGAGTACCTATACATGGTGATTGTTGTAAAGTTATCCACTCATCATTTTCCATACAATTTATTATCGCTATTTTTTTTACTTTTTTAATTGACGGCAACCGTTTTTAATTTCTAAATTAAAAAAGAGATTTTTTCTGAAAATTCAATATATACATATAATAATCGACTTTCAAAGTTAATTAATTATTAATTAAAGTATTTATAAAGTTTATAGATGGGCGGACTCTTGTCAAAAGAGTTACCGCTAGTCTGACACAGTAATGATGAGTAATATTCGTTTTAACTCGTCTTTCATGAATCGTGTTTATAAGAATGACCTAATCACAATATCATAGTCAAATATTGTGCTTATTTTAAATAGATTTACAGATTATCAATTTCAAATAAATTGTAAAAATATATGAGCAACCAATATTTAGTGGAGTACCTACCCTTATTAATTGTGTAGTTGTGCCACTCCACTCATTGACAAAATATTAACTTTATAGACTTATAAAGTTATCACTATAATGAATTTCTCGTCGGATGTTTGAAATTCGATTTAAAATTATCGAACCAAATATTTTGATTCAGTAAATGTGAATTTAAAAACAATGTCGTTTAAAAGTTGAAAAAAAATGATAACGATTTAAAATATGTAAACGTGTGGGAAAAAAATCATTTTTCAAATATGCCGTTTTATAATAACTTAATACTATTTTTCAAAAAATATTTGCAAAACAAATTTAAACTTTTCTAAAAAATAAGAGCTTAAAAAAATCACCCTGTCTATTTATATACATAATATATTGTAGCAACCACCTACCCACCTTTTACTCTCGTGGGCTTGTTGAAACTATTGCGTGGATACATCGTTACGAGGGAAGTGCATTCGATGAGTTTAAAAATTAACGAACTATCGTCGCATCGGAAATTCAGTCGCACAGAAAATGTGCTATTGATCACGACTGCCACGACCATCGCGTGTTTTAACAGAAAAGCGCAAACTGTGATGATGTGTGCAGCCCATATTGCAATCATATACGTTCGCTTTTGGGATGGACGACTGAGCGAAACCGATTAAATTTGTTTTCTATTTCCGCTGACGCTAGTGCAACGAGCCGACGAAAACTGCATCGAAATTTTGAAGCATCAAAAAACAAACACGCCGTACGGTTTAGAATAAATAAAACACCGCAACATTGCCCCCATAAACGCTGGTCTGTATTTTCCTATATTGGCTTTGTCGAGTTTGTCGTCAATTTATTTGTAAATAAATCAAATTCGTAGTGTTGATAATTCGATAACTGCATTTCCACAGATTACACACATAACTCCCTCTATTTTGTTTTATGCTAATACTCTGTGCGTGACTAACACAGGCAGGCGGCGGCAGTATGACGAGTAAATATTATACGGTTTACTATCATACACGGTTAAATACTATACTTACACGGTTTACGTTTGTAAAAATTTTTTAAAAAAATCCCCCGTCGGATTTACTGGCCCGACCCCACCACGTCGTCCACCTCGCAACACCGAAATTATATTCAAGATAATATTTTAAATAGTCAACAGAAGCACAGATGGTGCGGGGGAGTTTAAAGGGTTACAACTCCCTATCCCAAAATATCAACCACGGTGAAAATGTATTTCTACCAAATACCCCACTCATCTATAGTTATCAGTGTAGATCAGTGATGCCCAACCTTTTTCCTTTGGCGGGCCACAAAGTTTAAAAGTACAAAAATAAATCTTATATATTGGACTTGTTTTCTTATTTTTTATTGTCTATTGAAAAGATTATGAATTCTCAAATCAAATTTCACATTAAAAATAAGAGTAAAAAATTTTATATAGTTTTTAGTTTTATTATTATCATTATAATTATATTATAATTCTTTTTATTTTAGAAAATTCGTAACGGGCCACATAGAATACCTTCGCTGGCAAAATGTGGCTCGCGGGCCGCGGGTTGGGCACCACTGGTGTAGATAGTACCTATATGTATAGTGTCGAGGAAATTTTGATAACTACACAACCCACCCCGGAAGAAAATCCCGTGTGTGCTACTCATTAAGCATAATACGTATCATAAAATAAATAAATATTATTGTACTACTACTTTACATATTACTTTCTTTACATCATACTCTACAAACCATGCGTAGCCCACACGTTGCAGCGATATCATTGCACTCTAGTGTCGATGACTACTTGACGGCTTAAAACGCGATCGCCGCAGAAAGTTTTCCGGTTTCCTTCCTGCAGTAGGTAGGTAAATGCATAGAGTTTAGGCTGCTATACAATGGCAGACGCATCGAAAGACTCGACCTACCTATGCGCACAATAATATGATAATATAATAAAATAACGTGTCCCACGAAGATTTAAAAGGGCGCACGGGTGCACTATTCACGACGGAGGGTAAAGGGTAAGTGTTCGCAGGACGTAGGTCGAGTTACAAATTCTACGAAAATCTACCACGGCCGAGATGATCACGACGGCCACCATGGTCGATGGGGTGATTTTATTCGAATATATATAGGACTGTCTAACATTACACAGGACGAATGCAATAAGACTACAGGATTAGTATTATATTATATATAATTCGGAACTAAAACGTCCAGAACACGTTCCGGTATTTTATTTTCGGATTTTCTATTGGCAGCAATCCTCTCACGTACCATGCAAAATTCACCCTGCCATCACACTGAAAAATAACTTGGATAACACTGACCCATTACATGGGCCATATTGTCGTGAGTGCCTACTGGAAAACGAACCGAAGACGACCTTAACTGCGCCAAACACTGCCCACACGTGCACATGGGTTGTCTGCGTAAGCGTATCAATAGTTAACACTAGTTGTTGATTTTGAATTATGCACTTATTTTAAATATTTGTATTATTTCTACAACAATTTTAATATCTTGCACTTATTTTTAATAAGTGCAAGATATTAAAATTGTTCATCAAAAAGCCAAAAACATTTTGACGTGCATATACGTGTTGTAGTTACGTCCACGAATATCCTCATATGAAATAAACATTTTTTTTTCGCATAACATTATTGCATATTATATTAACTACAAACATGAAAATAAATGCATATTTTCCCAAGTGCACACGTACGCTGCAAAATTGAAAATATTACACTTTTTTCGAGAATTTATTATTTCCCAACATGATATTTTATACTCAAATATTCAGTTGTTTTATCGATGTGTTTTATTACTATCATTGCCTTATAAATTATAAAATGATATATTAAAATAAATCAAATATTATTAAACGAAAAACCAACAGATATCAGTCATCCATGTTTTATGTTTTCACAATGAATACCATCTGTAGTAGTATAATTTTTTTTTAATGGTAAACAGTGGACGACTGTGCCGGCGGGATATTGAGACTTTTCCCGGTAGGCCGCGGCGATATTGGGCAGCGGACTGTGCATACAAATATTACAAATAATAATTAGAGGCGTTTCCGCTTATGGCTTTAGGGAAAAATATACTGAACAATATTGATATTGATACATTATTGACATTGTTCAAAATAAAAGTGATTTATTAGATTAAAATGACCATGTACTTTCATTTTTTTTTAAATGTAATACTATTATATTCTGTTTTAATTAAGTGCAAAATACAAGTTATTTTATTTAGTAATTACTATTTTGAAAACATTTTGTTCTATACAATTTCAACATTAACATGCATTTATATCCTAAAAAAATTCTTCACGTAATATATTTGAAGACCGGTCAAATCGTTTTTTCGGGCGGCGGGCACAATATTGTTTCAATAGTCGATCACTGATGTTATGAATTAAGTTAATTTAATAAAATAACTATAAATGTGTAAGGCGATATGATATTTAAGGAAAAAAGTTATTGGTGTACACGTTGAACGCGTTTCACAACAATGCGGCATCTCTCATCATTATCGGTACAATAATTTTATTTTTTATTTAGTTTTTACTAAACCGTTTACACAACCCAATTAAATATATTGTACAAAAAAAGTTTACAGATAGTTATTGATTAGACAGATGCATATAAAGTGTAGAAAACAAAAGATGGAACAATATGAATTAACAATATTATAATTTATATTATAGTTTGTTACTACTTCTGTGCAAAATCTTAAAACGCCAATAGCCTGTAAAAAAGACAATAAATAAAAAATAAAGGTTAAAATATGGTGGGGGGCGGGGGTCATTATCGCAGACTGGTTTCGCTCCGCCTATGATATTATATTAATTTACCTTGAGAAATAATTGTGAAATTAAGCAGGGGGAAGTCTAACTTTCGAAATATACATAACTAATGTTTTTAACGCACTCGTGCTAATAATAATACATAGATGATGAGTCATGCTATTTACAACTACCCTAATTTCCCATCACTCGTCGTGACAACATTCTAATTATTTATTTCAGCATTATTCAATAGCATTTTTTCACTACAGTAAATTATAGTAATAAGTATTTTTTTTATGACATTTTAACTTTTTTTTTTTTTTATTTAAACTTAACTTAACATTTTAACTTGGAGTAAATTTTAGCTATAATAGCTAATACGTATACCAACTGGGCTCGGCTTGTATCTGATATTTACTCTAATAACCGTATACGTTAAAAAGCCACAATCACGTCTTGAAATTGCAAATGATGTTGCCGTTTGACGAAAAAATGAAACGAAGTCTAATATTTCGTATCATGTAAATTACAAAATATTGGACAAAAAGTACCTATATCAACATTTTATGTTTTATTTTTTGAGCTGCATGTAAAGTTTGACAGATGATCTCTCACTCTCCGACCATCATATACCCTTCGATACTGTAAAAAGGCAACACATTCTTATAATTATACACAATTTTTAAAAATAAATAATATTCATAGTATAACAAGTACCTAAGTAGGTGTATATGATATTATATTCATTGTACGGTACATTATTTAACGAGAATTCAGAATACACACATTTTGACGCTAATCGAATGGGCGTATCTATTTAATTATTCGTCTCGGTTCGACATAAATATTAAATACAACTAAATGTATTGTTCGACATTGTAATGGATCACTTGAAGTAATTATAATTACTATGCAGCAGTCATTCGACCATCTGCCTACCGTTTTCATCACAAAATCAAATGTTTAAATGACCAAATTTAAATTGGAATTTTCTTTTATCCATAGGGTTTAAATGGTATTAAGCGCCTAAATACGCGTTCAATAATGGCTGCAGCAGTCGTTTTATTTTGTAGGGATTTATTGACAACGGAAAAGCGCGTTTATCGATGGTGAAACGACGAACAATGTCGACAAAACAATAGAACTAGGTACTCAAAGGGCTTCTTTCCTTAACCTTTTTTTGTTTAAATAGATGTACCTACAACTTCGATTGTATTGTATTAAAAATAATTATATTACTCAAAGTATGCGAAAAAGATATATTTTCGGGTAAAAAGAGTTTTAAAAAATAAAATGCTGCTTGTCTGTATTATGATAATATTTCTTTAAGACCTATAATAATTGTACAT
This sequence comes from Pseudognaphalium luteoalbum, assembly GCA_963422505.1. Taxonomy (NCBI): domain Eukaryota; kingdom Viridiplantae; phylum Streptophyta; class Magnoliopsida; order Asterales; family Asteraceae; genus Pseudognaphalium; species Pseudognaphalium luteoalbum. Next base: position 20,699 of record CAUJSE010000002.1, read on the forward strand.
TTTTACCATCATACACAATAGTTCGCATATTATTTAAATGTAAATATTTTCAAAGGCTAAAAATGCACCTTCTCCCGCATGCACTACCCCGCTCAAAGTCTTCACTGGACCGGCACTCCTGTAACTCCGACTGACCAAGTCGACCGAACGGGGTCAAAAGGCTGAAATGTCGAGAAAACCATATACATAATATCGAATATAATATCCGGTCTAACGCGTACACACAACATATACTCTTCCGTATAATAATAATATATGCTTTAAGAGCGTATAATAACCTTTTTTTTATACACCCGAGTGTTGAAAAACACATAATAATTTGTTTATATTATAATAATAATCTAGGCCGAATATACACCCCGCGTGTTTATTATTACTATTATTATTATAAACAACATTATATTTTATAATATTATAATAAACACATACCTATTATTATCCTTTGAACGAACCACCGAGCCTTTTGAACCAGCATCTATATACCTATACAGTGGTGTATTAGCGAAAGGGGGTGTTCAACCACCTCCCTACCATCGATTTTTTCCACTGTATGAAAATTTAAAATGATCCGTGTTTAAAACGGTTAATAATTATTTTAATCTAGAAAAAAATTAATTTTCTATTTAGCGAATGGCGCATTTTGTGATTTGTATTGTAAACGAATCGAATGAATAAAGACAAAAACAAACACCTACGTACACAAACACTACTGTCGCTGTCTTTAAACACAATAGTATTTACCGACGGACCGACACCGTGGCAGTTATATGCTCTGGTTATTGCTGGTTATGCCAGGTATATGATATTTGAAATTATATATTATTCTGTTTAAAGTATACTGTTAATTGTATTCTATATCCGACCCAAGCGCGATGTAGTGAATTTTCATTCAGCAGAGCCAACCTTGTGCTGTTAGTTTTAGTATTAGTGTCAATTTATGTATTGTATAACTTTAACTTACGAACATAAACTGTGATTTCACGATCTTACGATATTTCAATTCAAATGCAAGACATATTTATGAGCATTTTTACATAGTAACGTTTTACATACTCAAAGCTCTCATAAAAATTAAGAAATCGCAAAGAGCAAACGTTAAAACAAATATTATATCTTTAACTTTAAATTTAACTATGGGTAGGTCAATTCACTTTAATACTAAAGCTTTCAACACAAGGTTGGTTTTGCCTTCTTTTGAACGCAACTTTAAGATGTTGAGCGTTGGTGAGAGACAAATAAAAATGTGCTGATATCCTTTTAATAGTAACACATTTTATTACATAATATTATACTCATAAAAATATAAACTGTGTATTGGTGACCAGCGGTGTGTATTTATAGTTCTATAAATAGTTATTAAGCTATTGGATTCAAACAATTATCATATATATTATCAATTCTCATATGATCAGAACAGTTGTTAATATAATATTATTATTATAATAATTTTATTACTATACTTTTACAATTACTTTACTTTTTTTTTACATTCCTTTTTAATTTGTGTAATGGGAAGGTTATTTTATAACGAATATGTTTTAATTGATAAAAGTAAAAAAAAATACACTGATAGCATTGATAAAAAAATTGAATGAAAATCACATAGTAATACCAGGTCCAAAGCCAAAGCCGAGTAATGCACAGTAAAAACATTTTTGTATATACATATACCTAATCATTTTAATTTTGTTCTAAAAGTTAATTTCTAATACTGTTGTGTGGTCAATTATATTTTAAATACAATTTTTTTTTAATTTTATTAAATTGAACTATAATATTAAGTGGGTATTGACCAATGTCATTATAGGTGTCCATTATTAATGTTATAACAATATGCAGATTTAGTTTCATTCTACTTTTTCATCAGTCAATGTTATCTTATGCCAAATAGTATCAAATCAATAACATCGTATCTCTAAAAAAAATATTTATTTAAATATACAAAATAACCTATATACCTACCTATAAGTATATTTTTCTTAATAATTTGATAATATTAAAAAACCTCTCAGGGATTGTTACAAGTTACAAAATAATAACACTTGTCAATCGTGGAAACGTGAACGATTTTATGGGGCCAACTCCCCGGTCAGCCGCCTACCCTCCATCCCCTCGCCCCACATCAATCACCAAGTACGTATTGTAATATCATCATGTATATAATCATGTACATAACATAATATGCGTATAGGTATATACACTACCTATGTATGGTGTGCGTGTTTTAAAACCGTGCGAACTTTTTCGTTGCAAACTCTGCACAGCAACCCCTCTCGGTTAATCCGCGCATATACTTATTTATTATATAGTCCGCGATCCCGTCGGGGTGTTTCGCGTCCATTTGCATCCGCGGCGTGTGGGGTCGTCGCGGGTTCGCCTTTTTATTGTAATTAAACGACGACGACGACGGGGGGAAAAAAAAATGAAATTCGACACGCAGAGTGTTTTTTTTCCCCCCGCCGTTCGTTCGAACGCTGTCCTGGACGTCCACTTCGATCTAATTTTTCGACACGATTACACAACAACTGCCGCAGCAGCACCGGCCACCGGCGATAATCTCGTACACCTATGTGCTCGGCAATAATTATTATAGCAGCCTTTACGCCTTTTCATCACGCGTTGCAATATATTATATTATATTATGTTATTATATGCGGTGTGCAAACGTTTCGACTGCGCCGAATGCCGTCGTGATTTACGACCGTAAACAAAACATAACGATATAATGCATTAGGCGTGTAATAATATTATCATAATAATAATATAGGTAATAGGTACAATGTGTATAATGCATTTTCCGGACGATTTGATTCGCGCGAGACAAACCGGCCGAGGCGGTGGCGCGATGAGTCGCCTTATATTATATTATATTCCGATATTGCGCAACCATAATATCTGCCGCGAGATTTACCTTTAGACAACGAAATGTCGAGTCGTTATTTTTTCACATACTCGTTTATCAGTCTACTCCATCTCCTCCTCCTCCTCCTCCTCATCATCATCATAATCCTCCTCTTCCTCGTCCTCGTCTTTCTCTGATCTACTTCTGCATTGGCTACGACACACAACAGCTGACATCTTCCCGCATGTATCTATTCCCCGTCGTTTGCTAGGTAGGTTAACTCAAAATCATA